>BJCM01266037.1:0-64060 GCA_018326385.1 Flaveria bidentis | reverse complement strand
AAACATCATACACCCAGACGCATGACTCAATCGCACGACTCGTCCAGTCGCACGGTTCAATGGACAGACCCAGTCGCGAAGAACAGCAGAATCGCGATTGCCGTGTGCAGAGCAGCCTCGGCCGCTCCGTGCACGGGTTTTACACTCCAAGGACTTCCAGAATCAATATCCTAACATGTCTAAACAAGAAGCACACTCAGAAACGCAACACACAAGCCCACACGACCTTATATGCTCGGGTTGGACCCGAACACCCGAAACCCTAAAAATGCAAAAGTAAAACGAGCAAGGAAAGGACGACCAAGGTCGTCTACCTGCTAGAAACAAGTAGTCTCAGCTGTAGCCGAGGTTTTGCCGGTGTAAACGCAAGAAACGGGACGGATTTTGGTGCTAGGAAGGTGGAGAAGTGAAGAAGAAGAAGATGAAGAAGATGAAGGTGGAGATGAAGGCTAGAGCTGGTAAGAGCTATTTATACCCAGCCCTAGTTTCACAAAATGTCATGTTTAGCCCCTGCACTTTGCCCCCGAGACCACCAATTTTTGTTTCGGTTAAGAACGTTTTTAATTAAGCTTATTTTATTAATGATGAAATGTAGTTAATGGTATTTATAATTTAAAAATGGTTGTATTTGCAATATTAAGTTTATGTAAAAATGGTGCGTTTAACGATAACGGGGGCAATTTTAGAAAACATTTTAAGATGATGACAACGCAAGCAACGATAGCACAAGCATAAGGTTAACCAAGCACACAAGTATGATATCCACACAAATAGGTTATAAAGATGAGGAATGACCGACTAATGAAAAGATAACGGAACACGTCAATAGACGGACCTTTTGGTGACGGATGTCACAAATAATTATGTGTAAAACATCAAGTTACACTATGAAAACCCCAAATATTAACCAATATTACACCAAATGACATTACACCATGTTATACTAATGTTATACTAACAACCAAATGACATTACACCATGTTATACTAATGTAATCTTTAGCAATTTTGTAATGAAAACATCTACTTACACTGTTAAATATATGATATTACAACACTCTTAACTAAAAGTAACAATCATTACAACAACCAAGCAACATTACATCTATGTAAACCAATGTAAACTAATGTAAAACATTCTGTTAAACAAATTTAAAACAAACTAATCACCACTACACATGATATTATACCATTCACATATAAAACACCTAAAACCATTTCACAACACCTAAACTATATCTTACACTAGTATAACGAAACTACATCATAATTAGTAAGCTAAGAACATATGCAATAACAACATAACAATTAGTAAATAATTATGTGTAAAACATCAAGTTACATTATGAAAACCCCAAATATTAACCAATATTACACCAAATGACATTACACCATGTTATACTAATGTTATACTAACAACCAAATGACATTACACCATGTTATACTAATGTAATCTTTAGAAATTTTGTAATGAAAACATCTACTTACACTATTAAATACATGATATTACAACACTCCTAACTAAAAGTAGCAATCATTACAACAATCAAGCAACATTACATCTATGTAAACCAATGTAAACTAATGTAAAACATTATGTTAAACAAATTTAAAACAAACTAATCACCACTACACACGATATTATACCATTCAAACTTATAGTAATACCATCATTACAACAACCTAACAACCAAACGACATTGAATTAGGTAACTACATGTCTACACCACTATAACCAAATTTCAAAACTAAAAAGAAAATAAAAAACAAAACTACACCATTATAACATCATTAACCTAATGTACAACAATTTGTAAAATAATATAAACCAATCTGTAAAACTATTGTAATTACACCACTAACATTTTTTCAATGTAAACTAGTGTAACTAAAGAAAAAATAACATTTTCTCTTGTGTGTCTTCTACTAATCTGTAAACATGCTTGAAAGCTTGAATGAGAGATTGAAAACTCATTTAGGTTTGTGTTTTGAGAGAGAGACTTACTTTTTATGGAGAAATCATTTCTAGGTTTCCTTGTTTCCTTTATTTTTAACACATAACCATCTTCTTCTTTTGAGGAAAAACCACTTCTGGTTGATAAACCCAGATCTATACCATAGTGTGAACCCATATCTGAAACGAGGTCTAAAAGATGGTGTGGTGGTGGCAATAGTGCAAACCCAGATCTAGACCATATCTAAACCCAGATCTGGACCATATCTGAACCCAGATCTAAACCCATATCTTTAGTGGAGAAAGGGTGATGTTTGACCTGTGGTCGAGACAAAGAAGATGCTATGAAGTCAATGGTGAAAGGATCGTCAACGGTGAAGTCAATGGCCACCAAAACATCAACAATACAATCCAACGAGGCTGCACTATGCATATTACCTTTGGTCTTTGTCTTGTTAGTTGCAGGAGCAGGAACTATCACTACCAGCACTTCAACCAGAGCAACACTAGGTTCCGGAACAGGTGGAGATTTAAACTACGTGAGGGGGTGGCGAGGACCACCGTTCATATAAAAACGATAGATCGGAAATGGTAGATCAGAAAGTCGTGAGGGGGTGGTGACCTCGCATTGTGACAATCCACCAGCTTACCTAACAGATCGTGTTCTTTAATGCTTAATGAACCTTTGATTCGGTCGTCTTCTACATGATGTGGTGGTGGTGCGATTCAAGTAAAGAACTTAAAAATGATTAATGAAGGTGAGGAGATGATGAAGGTTGGGGATGTGAGTTCTTTGATTTTATTTTAAAATGTTTTATCACCATAAAAGAACAAAGAAAGTACATAAAGCTGATATGATTCAGTAAAAAGACGATACAAAAATGACTATATTACCCTTGATTTCATCTAAGACATTGAAATGGAATCTACAATACATTATATTAAATCAAAGGCTAAGATTGAGTTAAAAGGTTCTTACAATTACCAAGGGTTCTTATATGATCCCATTACTATATATATATATATGTTAATCCTATTTTTTAAACTGAATATATTTTAGCCACTTACATCACCTAGTAACAATAGTGTACACTACCCATCTAAAAGATGCTAAGTTCGAGTCCCAAGTGTGACACACAAAAGTAGTTTTAAGTGTGAAATACATAAGATCAAATTAGGGATTATTAATAGGGTTCTAATAAAAAGACACCCACCTAAGATAAATCGACACCTCCTATATGTCACGTATGAAATAAAGTTGAAAACACTAAAAACGATGAAAATTCAGGGGGCTATCAGATGACTCTACGCCACATATAAACTCATACAACCCCATATACGACACATATAGGGTTATACGACGCGTATGACGAATTTCGACACAAATTACGAAGAAAAATTCAAAAGGATTATACGACATGTATAAAGCTCACGTGTAGAAATTTAAGATATTAATTTATAATTACGGGATTTCTATATAACCAAATCCTATTAATAAAACTAAAATATAGTTAATGGTTACATTTCTATGGGTGTTGTAAACCGGGACCCAACAATCGTCCCATCGTGGTTTTGAATAACACCTGTATAGGCCCTTGCAAGGGCATGTGTCTAAACTCCAAAAGCCATTGCAGTCAAGTCAAGTATTCCCCTTTTAGTAAACGATTAACAATTGCAAATAATAATAATAATAATAATAATAATAATAATAATAATAATAATATTATTATTATTATTATTATTATTATTCTCTGTGGGCACAAGTACCCAGTTTCTCCAGGGGCAAAACTGGAACCCAAAACCACTCACTCACACACCAATAGACATTAAACAACCAGCAACTCTCTCATTACTCGTTGATTTCACCCAACCCAACCCAACCCAACCCAAGCATGACTCTAGGACTCATTAACGCTAATCCAATCGTACGTGAGAAGAAGGAGAGAGTCAATCGACCTGATGTTGATCACGATGCCGTTGATCCTCTTGACATTTATGATATCCTTTTCGTTCTCTGTTTGCAATCGATCGATTCCTTGTTAGCATCTGATGTGAGTTGCAGAATGATGATGATTATGATGTGATCTTTGACTTTAGATCGATTGATACATATAGTGAGGGACATTAGAGATCCGGAGCATCCGTATTCGTTGGAGCAGCTGAGTGTTCTTTCGGAGGAGTCTGTCACCGTCGATGAAAAGCTCGGCAGAATACTGTCAGTTTATCTCTCATGCTTTTCGTTTTCCTTTTCCTTTTCCTTTTCCTTTTCGTTTTAAATTTTAATTTCGCCCCTGATTCTCGTTTTCCTCTTATTTGATTATATTTGTTATTTTCCTGTAAAAAAGTTAGTCATTTTCATTCAAAAAAACATGAATTTCCTGAAAAAAAAAATTATGAGCAACATGTAGGGTGTGTTTATTATTTACTTATTTTGATTGAAAATGACTTTTTTTTTAAATAACTTATTAATTTTTCAAAAGTAATTTTAAAAAAATTATTTCAATAAGTTTATAAACTAAAACGTTGTAAAATTAAAAAAAACATATTTTAAAAAAGAGTGGAGTTAATATGATGTAATAGAAGGATATAATAAGAAATTATACTAAGGTTTATTTCCTTATTTCTAAAAGTTAATAAGTAACTTACCTCGTACTTTCAAAACTTACTTTTTATGGTATATGAAAATTACCAAACATTTATTTAACTTATTAATTTCTCAAAACTTAACATGTCAAAAATCAATCTAAAATAAGCCATCACAAACATAAGTACCCTTGTAACCTTGTAATGAGGAATATTTAACTTTTTAAAATAATAAAGCTAACATTTTTAATAAAATAACAACTTTTGTTTAATATTGGAAACCAAATGCAACAAAAAAACATTTTGGATAAAAAAAACCATAACCAATGTGATCAAACCACAAAATAAAAACAATAATTCATTTTAATTTCGCCTTTGAAACCTGAGAAATAGTATGCTTCGAATGAATATGTTGTTTAGGAAAATGAATGCATTGTTTTGTTTTGTAGTGCCTAATTATTAATTTATTATCTTGAATATGATATAGTTATTGATACTTATCATTGACTAAAATCGTTTTGATAATATACTAAATTAGAATTAATAAAATAGACCGTGAAAAGTGCCCGACTACATTATTGGGCTCTAATCACGGGACGGAGATCGGGTAGAACAGTTATAGATAGTTGGTCGTATTAGCCCTTCAGTTTTGGTATTTAAGTAATATTTCTTTTCGTTTTAGCTTACTATACATACACCATTTATACGGGCCGTATGTACTACCATGCTATGTTTTTGCATTAATAAAAGTTTTGAGTGAATTATCCTTTTCCTTTGACATTTTAAATTAACGATGTTAATGCTTTTAGATTGAAATGATAAATTTTAAAACCTTAGGTAGCCAAATGTGATTAAACCATAGGAAGGAAAACGACAATTCATTCTATAAGTTTTGACTCTATAGTCAAATTATTATAACACCTCATACTATCCGTATAATCTATTATATATACGGTCCCATATGATTTGTCATTGGTGTGTGATTGGTATGAGAAAGGTGTGGGTATAGAATCCCCAATAATAACTCAGGTTAAATATTGGTTATGTAGGGCTACATTAGTTTCTTTCTTTCTCACTCCCAGTCTCATAAACTGGAATCCACTTTAAATCGCCTTAAGTTACTGTTAACTATAATTTACAAAGTCATGAAACATAGTCATACCAGCCGCGGATGTGACAGGGTATGTTTTTTTGCTTGATTTGGTATGCGACCGGATTCATAGTGGCCGGACGTGGTGAAAGAAAAATGTAAACCGGAACATGGTAAATTGGGTAGAAAACATAAATCTTTTGAAATGGGTACGAAATGTTAATCAGTACCAAAAGTTTGTTGGTTTCCTTTTGTTTATGACCATAATTTTTTAACCGGATGCTTTGGGTTGTGGAGCAATTGACCCTACATGTCGTGCTACATGCGTTGGACACTTGGCCCCCCTTAAGATTGTCAAAAAAGAATTTATTCCCCTTTTGGTATACTTGGTGTTTTGGAATTTTATAACAGTCTTCCCCAATATTATTATCCTAAGTCTGCAAATTTTGTACTCATTGATTATTCAGTCAATTGTATTGTTCTTGTGACCCTCCTTTTTGCAACATGTTATTTGTCAAGCATCAACTAAGCATTGTGTTTAAGCAGCTTAAGATATCGAAAGGGCCCAGCCTTGAACTGAACACCATGTTCTATGGAGCATGTAAAATGCACTAACTAGTTGAAATGTGCACTTCTAGGTGAAGTTATCCGGTTTATGGTCTCACAAATTTACTTTACAATGTTGTAGTATGTGTATGGCATGTAATTTACTTTACAGTATATTATTAGTTATGATGCTTCTTTTGTTCTATATTAGGATAACTTTCACCCCAACCATTCAGCACTGCAGTATGGCAACGGTTATCGGTCTATGCCTGAGAATCAAACTCAAGGATTGTTTCCCTCCACATTTTAAGGTCAGCCATCTTAACATTTGGTCTTAGGATCAATACAGTTAATCAAGATTTACTTGTCTGTCAATTCACAAACACTAAATATCTTTATTCTGGTCTTATTAAGCGCACTTTAGGCTTTTGACCATCAGAAAACAGCAAGTTAAACACTGAATATTCTAGGGGTGGTTTTAGAATGTCATTCTCATCTCCCCTATATTGTCGATACGGTCCTCCATTGTTGGTCTAGTATCATTTGATGCTCAAATATTACAGGTGGACATCAAAGTAGCCCCTGGATCCCATGCAGATGAAGAAGCAGGTAAAGGCATATACAACTCATAACTATAAATCATACTTGATACCTGGTTTATTATATTATAACAATAACAATTGTTTGCAGTTAACAAGCAATTAAATGACAAGGAAAGAATTGTAGCTGCCATGGAGAATCCTAACCTTAAGCAACTTGTTGACGAGTGCATTTACTCAAGTGAACTCTAAGCATTACCGACTTAATTGTACAGTAAGCTTCGTGTTGTTTTGCTTTCAGCATTACCAAATGTTTCCTTTTGAAAGGTCGGTCGTCAAAACCCTAGTAATGTTCTACAATTATGACATAAAAAGTTGCGTTTTTTGCGTCACCTCCACCTGGGTTTTGTTGCTAAAAACCAAGACTTGTTATTTTCTTGAGTGCTTGAAGATGTTATACAACTTGTTTTTTCAGAAACCATTTTGTATTAGGAGAAACATATCTGTTTTTGTAAGTGTTTTGATTTTGTAATGATCCAGCATTAGCATATACGTGCGGTATACATTTGCAAGATGTGTTAATTTCATCTATGTAGGGTGGGCTGATTCGGGTTCTAATAGCTAAAATTTGGGTTTAAAAATAAAGTGAGCTGGTCGTCTTATGAGTTGTATTAATACCATATAAATTAACCTTTATGAAGATGATAATTATGAACGCATGGATATTTTAGTTTCGAGCTTTTTGTTATACTCTAGAAACGTTTCAGGTAATAAAAAGAACTAATTTAAAAATTATGTTCGTGCAAGATCAATCACCAAGCGATACCTTTTATCATTGGTTATCCTTACTTTGATTGTGCAACATTTGCTTACTGCAATTCTACAAAATACTTGTCCTATTTGCAACGAGTATGATGTGTTTGACGTGTTTAAATTAATAAAATTGGAATGTGAAATTTGCCTTTTAATTTGCTTGGTTTGCAAAAATTATTGCATTTAAAATTTGAATGTTACTCTTATTTTTCAAGCAGAGGGATGAATGTATATGACAATTTGTGGCTAACCACTATGTCAAAACTTACTCTAAAAATTATATTAAAATAACTCATTGTACCTCATTAAGTAGAGATCATCCCGTTTTGAAGTCTTTAGAATATGGTACACAACAATTCATTCTAGATTCACGTCCGGATTTAAAGAATTCCTTGGAGCTTCTAATGGAGAAATGGTACACAACATCACCTAATGGTCTTCAAAGTGGATGCCATTGCCAGAACTACTTAGATTCTAATCAGTTTAGTTGGCATCCATTTTCTACAGGACGAGAGCAGAAACCAAAAACATATGAGATGTCAAATGGTAAGTCGAAAACAGACCACGAACCATATTTTGGCCCGACAAAAAATTGTCCACCTAGACTTGCTTGCACTGGTTACCCAGTGCCTATACGGCACATAGATGTCCTCTTTATTTGGCACATAGATGTCCCCACAAATTAATTAACTGTTGTAAAAAATCTCCTTAAGAATGATATATTTGGTATATTCATCTTCATTTTTTTCGTTTTACAAAACATGTTAAAAAGTAAAGACCCGAAAAGAAAACAATGATAACCTTAAAGCCAACAAGACGCTGTGGACTTGAAATTTAAGACATACACACTACAGACGGAGCACTACAAATGTAATATGGGTTAAAAAACAATGAATGCTTGTGAAATTCATGTTTGGACGAAATTGCAGCAAGGTGATCAGATGAGCAGGCTTGCTTCAGTGGTTTTATTGTAAAGGCTTACTCATGGGCAGACAGCTTAACCCCCAAAACCAGCAACCCAACCATACACAAGTCAGATACAGTTCAAACCGGCTGACTTGCTTCATTTGGATCGTCCAGTCAGTTTATGAACACTCCATGATTTCAACAGACTTGAGATAAGCTATAAATAAAATGATGGTGAGTACAACCCCATCCCAGAGAACTGTCAAAAAGGTTTGTTAACAAAACAAATTTAAAGGTGTATAGAAACAAAATCAGAACAAGATACAACATATATGAAGCAAAGAATATCTTGGTTATGTCTTCAGTTTCCTGTTTTAGCAATGATCAAATTGTACATAGATTGCAAACAATTTGATGCAACAATTCACCAACTAGCCTTATTTCAGTTGAATTACCCAAGTTCCTAAAATCACTTTGTTTATGCTTTACAGATGCTAAAGAACAACAAAGAATCGTCAATTAGGGCTTCCACCTAAAAATAAAGATGTGATCTTACTAAAAGTTAGTAGACACACCAGACAAGAACATATGTCATGACAAAAGGGCAGAATGACAGATGACCAAGTATCAAATAGTCAGCTCAATAAAAACCTAGCAAAATCAACAATAAGAAACAAACCCAAAAGCCAGAGCGACTTCAATTTGTTTCAGAAAAAGATCACTGCAGGTCCCAGAACAAGAACTATCAAGCAGGAATCCTCGGCGGATGGACTGCAGATTACATCATCATACGAAAGCTCCAAATTGTTTTGGATATGATTTTGCTTTCATGGACCAACTGAGCTAATCCTCTGCTTTTATTATACACAAGCCACAAAATAAACCTTAAGTTTCCAACAAAAAATGGAGAGCAGACAAAGCCATCTAGAAATCAAAAAAACCTTAATGCAAGAACCCATACACCAAACCAAAGGGACATGAAGAATGATACAAATAAAGGGACTACATATCCAGTCCATCAAAAATGATACCAACTCCAATATCAATGGCTACAAAAAAGTTAGAAATCAGGTGCATCCAACTCAAAACAATATGTAATAACATAAATGAACACAAGCACCAAAATGAATGCATGGACGACATGACAGAAACTTAATCTTCAAAGCAAGATTACCCTTAAATATAAGATATAGCTTCGATCATAAAAAAATGCGGAGTACCTTGCTGGAACTAGTTTTCAAAGCTAACAATAATGTTATGTTTGCTGATTGAATAATACTAAATCAGACTTTCATATCGCAGGCATTTATATAAATATTGATGGGAGTGTCAGCAAATAAAAAAAATAAGCCAAAATTACCATTGGTTGGCCTTTCACTCTGCATAAGTCCGGAGTCTGATTGGATGATGCTGGAATTTAATATCCTTTGGATAACAGCTAATGTGATGTAGACCTTTGTAAATTGAGCGTTTAAATAATATTTATGGGAGTCTGTACTAATAAGAATTAGCCAAAAATACCAACATTTAGGTGCTTCAAACCAGATATCTCAAGTGTGCTTAAATGGCACGGAAATTTGAATACATCTTAGAAAACAATAGTATTGTCAAGTCATTAGATTGGAGAACATAAATTCTTCAATAATAATGGCAGCTTGAGATAAACGTGAAGAACAACAATAAGATTACAACAGAGTCCTCAGCATGATATATGGTGTATTTCAGTCTATAAGGATTTGAATATCCAAGTTCCAGATATTGACTTTTTTTGGCTAAATGTACCTTCAGTTGTTTGCGGAATGGCTATTTGCTGATAAGTTATTGTATATGGCTTGTATGCGAATCTGAAAATGATAATGAAATAACAAAGGCCATACACACACAACAAACACACCTGGGGAGAGAAGCTGGCAAAACACCATGCGATCTTCCCCCAAAACCAAAAATATTACCTTTTTTATTAAGATCTTGTGACCTGCCATGTGAGCTCACCCATCATAGCAAAGGCCAGCTAATGAATTTGAATAACATAGAGCATCCTATATAGAAGCGCATCAAATCAAGCTAAGATCTACATACAAACCTGATGAACGCTTCTTACTGCAACTTCTCATCAAAACCTCATTTGAAGGCTTCCGCAATGAATCAATTTCAGCTGAGACAATAATTCCTTCAACACATCAAGAACCCGATCAACTGAAATGAAGCGGATCTCAAGTTATATGTTAACAGAACCTGTTGAACATCAAAACTTGACCAAAAAGTTCAGCAACCAGATGTCAAAGCCAATACATTTGTATGGCTCTATTGTTATTGTTCCACCTACCACCAACATGTTTGGAGCAACAGATGAAATTCTTTACATATACAAGGCAAACAATACATGAGAACAACAATCAATTGATTCAAAAGAGGAATTTAGAAGCCCAAACTATGTGATTGTATAAATCCAACTTTATCGGTTGCTGGTCAAGGGCTCCTTCTCCTTCCCTTCTTCAAAACAGATTATGAGGATGTAAATGCTTAAGAAAACAAGCCAGCCACATCACATGTCATGGAAAATGGGCAGATGATCAAGTATCTAATAGTAAAGCTAAAGTATAGACGACAAGCAAATCAACAGTAAAAAACAAACCAGAACCCCAGAGCGATTTGAATTTATTATGAACAAAGGTTATCACAGGTCCCCGTACAATGAGAACTATCAAGCAGCTATCAACGCCAGATGGACTGCAGCATCCATCATCATATGTAAGATCCAACAATTATCATCTTGAAGAGCTTTCAACAAGAAATAGATAGCAGACAAAGCCACGTAGAGATCAGAAACCTTATTGCAGATTTTCAGGAACTCATAGACTATAACAAAGACACATGAAGAATGATACAGAAACTTATGAACTTCATATCAGAAACCTTAATTGCAGATTTGTAGGAACTCATAGGCTATAACAAAGACACATGAAGAATGATACAGAAACTTATGAACTTCATATCCAATTGACACGACCAACTCCAATATCAAAAGATACAAATGGTTGAAATTGTGTACCAGGTTTGAAACAATACGTAACAATACATGGATAACATGACAGAATCTTTATGTTCAAACCAAATTTCATTCAAAATTAAAATATTGGTTCCATCAGCAAGATTTTGCAAATATCATGCTGATTCTTTAAAAGTAGTGTGTTTCAAGCTTGCTAAAATTCAAAAACTAAGAATGCTGTTAACCTTGCAGGAATGAAAGTAAGATAATACCATAGATCGAGCATCAAGATATATTGATGGGGTCCAAAGGGATGTCTGAAAATAATAAATGTCAAAAAGATACCATCTTTTTAGCTAAATATGTTAAGAGACACTTCATAGCTTGAACATATTCAATGTAATATTGATGGGAATGTCTGATACGAATAAGAATAATCCAAATATACCTCTGTTTTAGCCCTTCAGACTGGAAACCTCAAGTATGTTTGATCATGCTGAAATTTATATATATATCTCAGAAAACAGCTGACTAAATTCTTGAATATGCTGGATTGAGAATATAAACTCGTGAATACTAGTAACAGCTCAAGATAGAATGTGATGAACAATGCTTAAAAAAACAAAAGATCCCTCAGCAGATGGTGTTTAGCTTAATTAATATGAATATCCAAGTTCGAGAGATTGGAAATTTTTTGGGCTAAATGTACCTCCTGTAGTTGTGGTACTTAATCGCCGGAATGTTCATTTGCTGATAAAGTTCCAATACTTAGCATCGTAGGCACATTTGGAAATCGACAATGAAATAACAAAGGCATACGCACGCACACGTCAAACACACCTGGGAAGAGAACCCGGCAAACGCCGTGCGATCTCCCCCAAAAACAAAATATGTTCTTTTTATTAGGATCTCAAGACCTGCCATGCGAGCTCACCCATCATGGCAAGGGCCAAATAACAAACAAGCATAACATAGAGCACCCCTGTAGAGAGCTCCATCAAATCAAGCGTAAATTTACATGACTACATACAAACCTGGTGAACACTTCATACTGCAACTTTTAATCAACACATCAACTAAAAGCTTCCACAATGAATCAATTTCGTCTCGAACGATAATTCCTTCAACACTTCAAGAACATGATAAACTGAAACGAGCAGATCCCGAGCCCTATGTTGACAGAACCCGTTGACCCTCAGAAGATGATAGAAATTATCAGCAACGTGATGTTCCATCAGATACAATCGTATGGTACTATAGTTACACTTATCGCCAACATACCTACATGAAGAAGACAATCGATCAAATGATTCACAAGAGAAATAACTAAACAATCAAAAGATACGAAACTATCACGCAAATAAACAACAAATAACCCTAAATGAGGACAAGGTTTTACGGCATGAAATCACATCTAAAGATGAACTCAGAAATCGAATGTTGTCATATACCTCCTCATATAGCCAGAGTCCATGAGCGTAAATCACAAGGTAGATCGAACGCCTGAATCAAATATATCAACTTCTACATGAAACCGCAATAAATCAGTAAAGAGAAAAATAACAACACATCAAAATCTCCATCGTCATGATAATAAGTAATAACACCCCCTCGCTTTTTTATCTCTATATATATTAGGGTTTCTTGGGGAAGGAGGCAAATATGAAGGAATAAAATTCGGGGATTTGTTTGCAATTATTTATATTAGAGAAAAGAACGATGGACGGCTGAGATTTTGCTAGCTGGCAGTGGGTGTGTTATTCTTTGAAACATTGTCACATATTTACCATTGAAAAAGAAAAAAAAAAGAAATTTTTGATACGTTCAAGTCACGGTTGTAATGAAACTCTAGACCAACTGAACATTCAGTTGTAAATGAGGAGCTGATTTCCCAAATTTGTTGTCTCATGAATTTGGTGTTGTGGAAGTCTCCAACATCTGTGATCAAGCTTGCATCCAAACCTAAAGATTGTAGAACCACCAAAGATTTTACCATACGTTTCCAAGGGCCGTTGATGCTTTGTTCGGCTCCTTCTTGAACCGCCTAAGCCATTTACATATTAAAGCAATGTGAGAGGGTACATCTTGTGGGAGTTTTAACTTTTTAGATTTGGTTTTGGCAGTTTTTAGACCCCCCTTGCTCATTTATAAAGTTGAGGTAATAAAATAGATATATGTTTGTTGCTTTAGCATCTATAACATAAAAATTAAGTTAACCAAATCATGGATAAGGAGGAAGTGATAGGTGCTCTTTGTTGTGAAATGATGGTTTTTGGGGATTTGAGTAGAGGCGGCTTGACCATTTTATACACTCAAAGTCTCAAAGCAAGTAAAAATACAACCTGATTAGTACTAAGCAAATTACTTAATAGCTAATAGAATATGAACTTGTTCAAAAAGGGAAGAAACAAAGTTTAGAGACAAATATAGGGCACATAGAGGACTAAGCCACTCAGATCTGGGTGGGTTCGAACCACCAACTCCTTCGAAAGGCAAGTGGTCGACACCGCCATCCTAGATTGCTCTTACCAACTTCCGAGCTCACAGATTTAATCAAATATTTGGTACCTTTTTCTTTCAAAATTAACCAATATAACATTTTGGAGAACCTAAGTCATCATACCAGTCTAGCCAGTTTCATACAATTATCAAACAATATAAATAACTTACAAACCTAAACAACCATACTAAACACACTTACACATCCTTGCATTTAAAAAGAATAACTCTATCATTTTAACCAATTATACTGTTTCCAGAATAAGCATTTGATTACTCCTAGTAATAAGTAAATAAATACAGTAGCTTTAAAATATAATATGAAAATTAAACTACCTTTGAATCACTGCATGTGCATGTAGATTAAGAAGAGGTCAAGAACTACAAGCTGCATCTCACATAGAATGCTATAGAAAAAATAATAATAATAGCGGAAGCACACATCAATAAGAACACATTGACTAGGAACTCAAATACATGTATAAACTTGCAACAAAAGGTGAAGGCTTAGTTACTCACTTGTCACTTGTTTATGAATGTATGAGTGGAAATTTCATCTGGATCTTCAATAAGTCTATAACTTTAAACATATCAACTACAGACTCCAGTTTTAAGATAAACCATTGTAACCTGCATTGATAATTCTGTTTGTTATGCTCACGAAAAGTGATCATCATGCATCTTGAGCTTCCAAGAGAAGTGGTGTCAGTGTTGGTATCACTTTATAATTCAGATAGAAGACGATATACAGTATCCTTGTTACAAAAGCCTAAAACTAACACAATAATACATCTCTATTAGAAAGCCACAAAACAATTGAGTTTGAGAACAATGATCAACAAGGTTCAAAACTACTAAACTTGATCAACAAAAATTATGATGGATAATTCAGAACTCAAAACAAATCAAACCTCATTCGCACCAAAACAAAACAATTGAGTTTGAGAGCAATGATCAACAATGAGTGAGTATTATGCTTAACTATATGACAGTTCACGGTAGTCATGTGACGATATTGTATCTATCTACACATCATATTTGTGACAAGGAATACACAATTTGAGACTCCAATACGTTATATGAATACACCATGGTTTTGCACTTCCCATTGCCTACTCTTAATCTGGTTGGAAAGTAATGATGTATAAATATAATAATGGGCCCAAATTGTATCAACAGGCAACTAAGTTAGAGACTTGAGAGCCATAATTCTTGATTGATAATGATATGCACAATCACTAACACGCGTGCGAATGAGCATGATTAATAAGCTGTAATGAAGGCAATTTTCGTGGCTAAATTGTTTGAGATATGCAAAATGTGGCTAAATGTACCTTTTGTCATGCGGTTACTCATTCGTTTCGTTTGAGGACTAAACTGGATGTTTGTTTGTTGATGCACTTGCAGGTGTGCTCTTTTGCTTTGTATGCAGCTTTTAGCAACAACAAGAAACCACAACACACACACACACAATAGAACACACACACATTTGGGAGGAGAACCTGGTAAAACACCATGCGATCTCCCCCCGAAAACAAAAAGATTTGATTTTTATTCGATCTTGTGACCTGCCATGCGAGCGCACCCATCATGGCAAAGGCCAATTAACAATCAAGAGTAACATAGAATTGCATACTTCATACTGCAAATCATCTTCGTATTTCCACTGCCAGTAGGGTTTAATCTTTGACACTAATCCCCTCAAATCATTCAACAAACCTTGTCAAACGATACAGAATTTGATCCCTGTGTTGATGGGAGTCTGGTGAGCAACAAACATGACAACAATCTTCAGTAGTCTGACGTTACACCATCAAAATCAAGTGATACCATGAGTAAAAAACGATTAAACTATTCCAAATTTGAGTAATTGATCAATTAAACAGATAATAACCACAAGAACTCGCATCTAAAGATGAAATCAAAAGGGGAAATTTTACCATGTGTCTCTTGAGGAAGGCAATATAGCATATCTGATCATATGGGTCGACATCAAACCCGACAATGATAACACAATGCATCTATGATTGGATGATAATCGGTGAGATCAAACGGTGATATCAAAGAACTAATGAACAAAGGGAGAAGATGGATCATCGAGATGAACAAAAATCGGTATTTATAATAGAGAGAAAGATAAATGGACGGCTGAGATTTCGGGATGGATAGAGGCAGTTTGTTGCGGTGATGGAACAAATCTTGTTACTATGAGCTGGCATGTATATTTATTAATTTATTTTTTTCTAGTATTTAATTAGTATATTAGGTTAGTAACTCGTGTATTACACGGGTTGAATAAATAAAATAATAAATTATTAATAATAACAATTTATAAATAATAAAATAATGTTTGAAGATAAAATATAATTATAATTGTATATTAATAGATATTTCAAGTAAATAAACAATAGATATGTTGTAGATAGATAAATATAAATAAATAGTCTAGAAACTCATTTATTAAACGGATTATAATTAGTAATAAATACGAAAAGTTACAGTACGATATTTTATATAAGATATGTATAAAATTATATATACGTATTTGTTCAAAATATAACACAATTATATTATTTTTAACTCTCTTATCTAAATAGTTTCATTTTTCAATTTTTGTTTTAAGATTTTTATATAAAAATTTATTGTTTATAAAAATCTTTTTTATTAAAAACACAAGTTTTTTAATTATTATGTTTCTTTTAATAAAATTTCTTTTAGAATATTCCATATTTTTTATAATTGTTTTTAAAAAGGAAGGATTTAAAATATTTTGTTTTAAAAGGTTCAATGTTTTAGAAAAAATATGAATTTTAATTTTCTTAATAAAAATTATTTTTAAAAATATAGTTTGATTTTAAAAAATGTAAATGAGAGAGAAAAATGTATCAATTGATCAAATTAATTTTTATGAGTAGAGAAAATATATTTGAGTGTTTAAATTACTTTAATACATTTTTAAAGAAAAAATAAATTAAGAATGTTTAGAAGAATGACAAGTAACAAAAAATATTTTTTTATTAATATCGATGAGAATGCAAGAATTGATTTAATGTCAATATAGGGTTAACTTATTTGGTAGGATTTGGGAAAAGTTTTTAACTTTAAATTTAAGGATGAGGTAAATTTGTTTGATATAATTTAAAACAAAAGTATGATAAATTTCGTTTAGAAAAACGAATTACTTTCAAATCTGTTTGTAATTTATTTTTAGTATCTTTGATGCCTTTTAACCATTTATAATCTTGTTAGTCTAATAAAATGCTAGCTTTTAGTGACACGTGTTAACATTATAAATTTTATTATTAAAACTTTGTTGTTTCTTTCTCCCATTAAATAACTATTTTAATTACTAACTATATTATTTAACACTTTTTTAGAATAAAAATATAATTTTAATAAATTAAAAAAATATTTTTGTTAATATTATATAGAAAGAAAAAAATTTATATACAAAGAAATTTTTCTAAAACATCAAACTTTTTTTATATATAAAATATTTAGAATTTGTGTTTTTGAAAAAAGCAACATTTTATAAACTAATAACAGCTAAACGAGGAGTTATACTAAGAAAATTTTAGGATACATCATTTTTTTGAAATGTTTTTTTCAATGCTTAATTTGTTTTTTGAAAAAAAAAACAAATGTACAAAAATTTGGTATCATTATTTTATTATTTATAGTCCTAATTATACATAATTTTAATCATATTTTATCTTAAATTATCGTTTTATAATTTAAAAAAAATCAATCATATCGTTTCATTATTCAACTCGTATAATATACAGGTCGAGTCAATCATTTTATGGGCCTGAAACGAAACAAAATTTTGGGAACTTTTTTAAAAAACATATGTATGAAATTAACCATCTCAAATATAATGACTTAACCTAATGGGATTACATGTATGGTAAAGTTTTAATTAAAAAATAAGTAGAATAGCATGTGAAATCACAACAAATAGACAAATTGAAAACATATAATAAATCACAACATGCAATCTTTAAAGAAACATGTACGCGTATAAATGTTAGAAAATAAATATTTTAAAATTCTATTCAAACAAGAAATATGATGTTGGCAAACCTGCAGTTGAGTAACACAAACAACCTTTTGGCAAAATGTTAGGAAATGTTTGTATCATAAGTTCCTTTGACACATAGATTTAAAAATACAGCTTGTTGTGTCCAATATCCAAAACTCGTTTTCTGAAAAGAAAGATTTTTATGCATTGAATTCAAACCATACAAATCAACCACTTCAACCAGAACACCGGTGAGATTGATAGTTAAATTTGATATTTCAATTGTAAACTAATTGTTGGTGATACTTTCAAAACTGATTATTCCATTATAGTTCCTAGCAAAACCAATCAAACAGCATGCTCGAGCAATTAACAAACAATCTAAAAGGTCCGGTTTTTTTTAATCAAAATCTACAATTAAGGTCTTGTAAATTTAAGAATAGTGGCAAATACCCATATCTTTTCATTAAAACAACATCAAATAAGATAACTACAACCATTATTAAATAGTAAATATTCAACACTTATAGATAACGCACCATAGTGAATTTCAAAACATAATCAACGAGTTAGATGATTCGATTTCCTATCTTCAAAGCTCCATCTTCGAATTCTGATTGTATGAATAATTAGTTGTACCCTTTCAGTGTTCAAGAAGTTCACTGGTTTTGTGGTTTTAAGGATTGTGGTTTTGTGGTTCGAACGAATCTTGTTAGGGGTGGGGGGTTAAAACATATTTTAATTTTTTTCTAATAAATAATATAAATTCACTAGGAACTTGAATATATAAGGAACAAGAGGATACTTTCTTAGAATAAAAGTAAATTAATTTTTTAGATTGTTTTTTATTAATAAAATAATGCAAACATCTCTAAATTAGAGTCCTAATGATTTTCAAACTAAAATCTCTTCCAACACAAATTTTTCTTTAGGGGGCACGGAGAGTTGTATTTGATGAATTCTCATACCGACTCGTAAAAAAGACTTACCGGATGAAAACACCATCCCTTAGATCCGGTAAGTTGTTTTTCCTCACGATCACCACTTTGTCATGTTCATCAATTCGGTGATTCAAGTTTACGACGTCTGTTATTCAAATTCTTTACTGGTACAAGGAGGGATAGGTTAGTTCCAGAGAGGAATAGATCAAGCGTGGAAATAATTCAATAAAGATGTTAGTTAAAATTAATTTGGATTGAAGATTATAATAAATCAATGGTCATAAAACCACAAATAAAGAATAAGCAGCTACAAACATTCACGTTAAGCAATTAGGTTTTAGTCGAAATTCTATTAAACAAACATCCTTTCTGAATTTCTCATAAGAATACCTTAACATTATATATATAGAGAAACCTAACATATTTAATGTAAGATTCAGAATGTTAGAATCCAGCGAAGAACGGAAAGGTCAAGAGGAAACATAAACCAGTTGAAACACAATCTCTTTAAAACGTCAAACAAGTTCACTGCATATTACAACTTGAACTTTTCTTAAACATGCAACATAAAGCACAATCGAACATCTAGAAATAAAAACAATAATGCAAGTCCAAAAAGAGGTCAAAGGTCAAGAGAACGTGCAACAAAATCCAAAACAAACGAACAGATACGCGCATTTTATAATTTGAACTACTTCAGTATTCGTACTCCCGTGAAAGTGACCTGTCTGATCGCCTATACTCGTGATCACGATCCTTGTCATGTGGATCAAGCTTTCCTGGTTCATAGTTGTCTTCATTCATCTGATCATAACGATCATGGTCATGAGCACGATCTTGATGATCATATCGTTCTTGATCATAGTAGTCATAACCTCCAAGATCCTGTTCAGGGTCAGCCCGCTTATTACCCCCATGTTCAGGTTGGTCATACCATTCCTCTGGATCCCCACGGTCATAGCTCTTTTGCCTATCCCCATGTTTGTCTCTCTCGTGTCTATCAGCCCGGTCATAATCATAGTCCTTGTCACGTGACCGCCCACGGTCATGCTCCATATGTTCAACCTCACCTTCCCGATCCTTTTCACGGTAGCGATCATGGTCTCGGTCACGGTCACGGTCACGGCCACTACGATCACGGTCACGACCACTACGGTCTCGATCGCGGTGTCGGTCACGTCCACTACGGTCTCGGTCACGGTCACGATCACCTCGGTCCGACTTTCTGTCACGGTCCCGATGGTGTCTATCTTCTCGGTGTTCCCTGTCCCTTGGTCTATCATGAGACCGCTCACGAGACTTCTCACGTTCCCTCTCCTTTACCCGTTCGCGTGACTTCTCCCTCTCCCTGATATATTGCAATAAATAACAAATAACATAAAACCACTACAATTAGAGAGGTGTGAAATTAAAAAATTTTAATAGACAATTACCTGTCCCGTTCTTCATGTGCTCTTGGCTCTGCAGATCGTGTAGCCCCTCCGGATTGCTGTTGTTCTCTGACCATCATAATAATCATGTTGGCAAATTAGAAAGAAAATAACAAATAGTAGCCTAGAAATATGAAACACAAGAACCTAGAAATTCTAAGTTTACCATTGATTTGGGTATTGATATTTTGGCCTAGAAATATGAAACACAAGAGCCTAGAAACTTTTTGGCAATGTTTTGGGTTTAACATTTTTCAAAATTTATTTATATGAGATTTCTGCAGTAAGAATGGGATAAAGACTTGGGCAATCCATGTTTGGAATTCCTCCATTGTTAATTTCTTCACTTTAGGTGATGCCTGAAAGATGATTGATTTTCTTTTCTTTATTGCTAAATCCAACATTGATGCCATAAATTGAACTCGTAAGTCATTCCAGTTTCATGTGATCTCAAACTCATACCCATTGTGATTCCAGAACGCCACCCTAGTAAAGAAGAAATTGAGACAGTTTACCTCCCAGAGTACTTCTGGTTAACTTCTTCACCTCCAACCCTAGATGTTCCAAGTCCACCGCCAAGTCTCCGTGGTCGCCAATTAGGAACAGTTCTGCCACGTTCCACATCCACAAGCACCCTTCTGTTATCAATCTTCCTTCCATCCGCTTGTTTATAAGCAGCTATACATCCACATCATACAACTCAACAATCCAATATACAAATGATGATGATGATAATAATAATAAGAGAAAATCATATAAATAGTAATATTGGATATACTGAAGACATGCATTTTTTAATAATAGCAAGTATTGCGCCAATTATGTGTCAAGGTGTGTTTGGTTGCGAGTTTAACAGCACACAAGAGTAGATTTCTGCACCAATGTTTGATTGGCATAAAAGTGGCTAAATTTTGTGAGTTTAACATGTCAATGTGTTATTGGTTGCAAGTCTGTTCGATGCAAAGGCAGCTAAGTATTAATTGAGTTACCATTTTGAAATGACAACTAGCATGATTTTTACCAAAACTTTAAGAAAAAACAGCAGTTAATAAATGTTTATCCTGTTAGCCAACCCACCCATTTTGCTACCCTAAATAGAAAGGATCAACAGAATAGTATACACAAAAGAGTACCTTTCATATCTCGTGTATGCATGTACTCTATGAAAGCATATCCTCTTGGTTTGTTGGTCTCTTTATCAGCAATCAAGCGAACCTGAAACTCATAGGGGTTAGAAAAAAAACTCAAAAGGTATAAACACCCAAAAGAATATAAACTAAATAGCTTGCTCCAATCTAGCAAGTTTAATGTCATTAAAAAGGTTAGCAGATAAAAAATTCCTAATGCACGGCAAACGGGCACAAAGCCTCAATAGCCGTGCTCACCTTTCATTAATACAGGCTCCCAGGCAAGATGCATCATCGCCATCACTTGCTATAGAGTCGCACAATAACTTTGGCCAATTTACCATGTCTTGAGAACATACTACCCTCCCCTTACCAGGGACTTTATGTATAATAAAAACAATTACTATAACTTACGCTAATATAAAATACCATGAAACCTTCTCAACTTCTGAAATGTTTTTTTATAGAAGGTGCAAATACTGAACTCACAAAAAGGAAAATTTCAGTAGCAAGAATGCAAATACTGAACTTAGAAAAGAAGAGAAGAGATACACTCCCTATATAATTTACCGAAAAGTTGACAGTCTTCATTTGTTGCAGAAATTTATGGCCAAATGACATATGTGCATCTTTCAGCTGCTCAAGAAGGATATGGGACAACCCGTGGAACATAAAGTACCTTTTATTACCTTAAGCTTCTAGAATACCCAAATCTTAGATTCTTGAAAATGTAATTTAATCAAAGATATAAAACAGGGGGAAGTAACTAACAGGGTGGGTAGAGTGGGTAGGCAATAATACCTGAGGAACAACTACCGTTTTTTACTGAACTCCAACAAATACTATCCAAAATTCAAAGCAACAAAAGGCATATAATTTTTCCAAACCTACCATACCCATTAGTTGATGTTATGCTAGCATCATAATTCACAAAAACGCACCGAGTGTAAATAACACTGATGATTGAAAGTCACACTTAATAATACTCCAAGTCCATCTTTCAAAAACCACATGATAAATCGTGTCCAAATGATAGAGGTGGCACAGTCAGCAGATCAAATTACCATCACGGCATCACTATTATTGTTATTTTGTTGTAAATGCAGAAACTAAACTCTATATTTCACACATAGTTTTCCCAATGAAGAATCTCGGATTAAACAATTCAATGGTTTATATATAGCACATTTTGAAATTAATACAGCTACTTTTTCAAAATTTATAAAAACAATTGCATAAAACTTTGTCTAAAAAAATCACTCATCATCAATACTTCTAATGTGATTTTTTTTTCCTGAAAATCTGCAAGTTTCATTTTTGAAAAGGTTATTTGTAGATAACAGTACAAAGATGTTGTCCACTATCACAAAACCAAACCTCTTACCGAACAAAAGGGTATAACCTTGAGACCCTTTTCAGGGTACTCTATAAAACCTACCCGTTTGATGGGACCATATGCCTCAAACTCCCTTTTAATTCTGCTCTCAGTTGTCTCATAGTTCTGCAAGTAAAGAACACCAATTTAGTTAAATAAATAAATAAAAAGTCTAAAAAACCATCTATGCAAAAGGCTGTATTACTCACAAGTCTAGCTACAAACAATGTCTTGTAGGGATCTCCAGATATATTTGGGTCACTGTTCGGATCATCTGCATAAACAAACATGAAAAAGACACATATTTAAGCCACCAGTACCTTCTAGAATTTATCAACTAAAAAATAAAAAACAAAAAGATGCCTTCTTACATTTCTCAAGTTCCTCAGCAGCCTTTTTTGCACCTTCTTCAAGCCGTAGCTGGTGAATTCTAGCCTTCCTTTGGCCCTGACCCACAACAGAAAACAACAAAAAAACATAAAAGTGTAAACATAGTTACTTTTATAACATCATACGTACTTATTAGATATACTCATCTAAACACAAAAGAATAGGTGTTCAATCAGAAAAAAAGTGACATCTTTCTGAAGATGCAATAGAACGCTTTCAGGAACTTAAATACAGGCCATTACAGCTTCCCAGAACCAAAAAATAAATTATCACATAAATGGTAGATTTGTTCTCTTTTTTCCTTCTGTAAGAGTACCTGCCGCCTTGTGATGTAAATCATGAAAACTGACTTTTAATTCTTCACACTAGATTATGTCAATCATAGATGAGCAGATGAGATTATAAGTTCAGCAAAGGTAAAGGTAGAGACTAGAGAAATGCAACAACTTACAGGAGTTTCGCCCTTTTCAACAGGTGGAGCATATTCAGGGTCAGTGGGCTCAGCAAATTTGCTTACAAACTGTGCCATGCCTTTCAAAACAGAAGAAAACGATTAGATCCTCTAAACAAAAATACACCAACGCCGTATGATAAAAGGTTAAATTATAAAACATGTATTTCATACCCGTGTATGGTGGACATTTTCTCTTTTCAGGTGGTGGCTTATACTCCAGAGGAGGTCGTGGCTCAAAAAGCTTTAACAAATTATTAGTCAATCCTGTCGGATGACTCTGCCCAATCTGCAATGTGAAGCATTAGAAACCATTATCAAATATTCACATACATAAATTGAGCATAAATTCCAAATCTAAATTAAAAACAGTCTTATAGTACTATACTTAAAAAGATCATGATCAGATCACTCAATCAACCTTAAAGCTGTTAACACAATCTAATGCTTAACAATCCAACCTCACATCACCTACACTCATTCGGAGCCCTAAGTACAATCAAAATCTAAATTAAAAACAGTCTTATAGTACTATACTACTACTAATCAAATCCTCTGCAGAAAACACCAACTACATACCTATATCTTAAATCCAATCACATCACACACAAACCTAGGGCCACGAAAAAAAATCCTACAAACAAACTTCAACTAAAACAAAATCAAAACCAGTGATTGGAGCATATAAACATACCAGTTTCATTTGCATAAGATTAGCACGATTCTGTTGCTTTGTACGAGCCTGTACGGCGGCGTTGTTGCCCCGCATGAACGGGTCATTGTAATCCCCCATGATTTCCAAATTCGGATCACAAATCGTTCGAATTCACCGTGACGTTAACAGGTGAGATCTTCTGATTGATGAATCAAAGCAATATTGATAGCAGATGGTGGAAGGGGAGATCGATTTTGGTATTAGCTTGCTGCCTAACGGAGGTGAGGGTTTTGGTTGTGGACGATAGATTGGATGTAACAATGTCGGGTCGAGTTATTGTTTTTTCTGTATTTGGGTATTTGAGAATCGGGAATTGGGCCTTTTGGCCCTGTCAAGAACGGCCCATTGCCGATATATACACATGATTTTTGGTAGATTGATTGTAATGTGATCTATAACATCATGAAAACTTGTGTTTTGATTATGTTATATTATTGTAAATTGAAACAAAGAAAAGCAAAGCAAAAGTATAAAATCAGCAACTTGAGGCGTTGGTTAGTGGTTCCTTTGAAGCCAAAAGAAAAAGGGGGAATTGCCAATCTATATACATTTGACCGACTCAAATTACTATTATAACTATTAAAAATTAAAATGTACGTAAAAAACCCAATGAAAACTATACACGTGTCTGTTCCTCCCCATGTGGGCGAGAATACCCCATAATTCATCGCCAAAAAGCTCACTGGGAGAGGAAACCATCTATTTCTTTGTCGACGTGTCAATTTTGATGGATTCCTCGCTAGCATGGTTCTCTCATCACTGACTAGGCGAGTAATCCTAGGTTTTCCTCGCCTGTAATTACAGAAATTCCACTATTCGCTCAAAATTATTATTTTATTTATAATTTAATAAAATTTAAAAAGTATCTACCCAAAAATTATATAAAAAATCCATAAGTTTTATTGTTTTTTTCATTTGTTGTTTTTACACGCTTTAAATTGGTAATTTAGTGTGTTTTCTAATACAAGTTCTCTCTTAACAAACTTATACAAATTTATATTTTTTTTAATATACTAATCTCTCTTCTTGCAAAACATTTTCTTAAAATTCCTCTCCAATCTTATATTTTTTAAATAACACACTTAAATTGAAAAGATTTAAGAGAATGGTTGCAATAAGAGAAATACGTGTGTTAAGAAAAATACAAGATTTGAAAGAATTAAAAAGGATGGTTGCAATAAGAGAAATAGGTGTGTAAAGAAAAAATATAAGATTTTAAGAGTATTTAAGAGGATGATTGCAAGAGTATAGAAGTGTGTTAAGAGAAAAAAAATATAAGATTGTATAAGTTTCATAAGAGAAAGCTTGTATTATAAAGGAGGAAAACACATTAAATTACCAATTTAAGTGTGTAAAAGATAACAAATGAAATAATAATAAAACATACAGATTTTTATAAAAAAATTTTGGTAAATATTTTTTAAAATTTAATAATAAATAATTTGAAATTTCTTAACGAATAGAAGCATTTTTGTAATTATGGACAAGAAAAACCCGTGATTCCTTGCCCGGTCAACAAGGAGTGGGCCACGCCAGCGAGGGATTCATCAAAATTGCTATGTCGGCGAGGAAATAAGTGGTTTTCTCGCCCAATCAGCTTTTTGGCGAAGAATTAAGAGGTTTCCTCCCTCACATGGTGAGGAATGGACGGGTCGTGTTTTCATTGAGTTTTTTTACGTATATACTCTATATAAAGCATATGAGAATTGTATTTTAAGACACTATTAAATTAAGAACACTTATATCATTCAATGCACAAGGTACAACCATTTTAAGGGTAAAATAGTATTTTAACATTATTTACAAATTACCCTTTACAATTAATTACATAATAACCTTATAATTACTATAAATTACATAAAACTTTACATTATCTATTCATAAACCAAAAAACATATTTTGTTTTAAGGTTTTTGTTATATTAATCTATCATGTTTAAAAACTTTTTGATACTAAAATCATAAATGTGTATTTTTTAAACATTTTGGTGTAAATTATTTGCTAAACTGATATATATTTTGTAGGTACAATAACTTAAAGCATAAATGTACAAGTTGTCATGTAAAATTCATTTATATGATGTTTAAATTTTAACTTTAAAAAATACAATATTTTTTTGTAAAATTGCTATAAGAATAATAAAAATTACAAACTCATGTCGAATGTAAAATGTTGTCCCGTCGCATTGCGCGGGCACCCTTCTAATATATTTTATTTCTCAACGGTAATTTGAGTTCGTCAATTATTTAGATCGGTAATTTTCCCAAAGTAGAATTTTAGCAAGTTGATGATGCAAGTTATCTCAAAACAAAGACGTGTGGACAAATAGCATAATATGAGATGGAAACAATTTAAATATGTTTTCTTAGATGCTATCTTAAATAAAACAAAAAATAAATTAAGAAAGGAAAAAAATCAACATTACATAACTTATTCACAGGATATATTTCCAAACAAATGAAATGTTAAATTAAGTTACTTTTAAGTAGATGAAATATGAAAAAAAATGTTCGAATGTGCCATGTACAAGATTGGTGCCCAATATGTGAAATTCAAAAAAATTAGTGGCAAAATTGAGCGGAGATAAACCTTTTGCATTTTTTAAGACGTATAGTATTTTATTTTACCTAACTCTAACCAAACACTTTAATATATTTTAAATTTTATTATATTGTTGTGTGAAAGGCTAGCAATGTTCTCACTTCCACTTTATCACAATGTTAACTACTCATCTATGATAGCTAGTTCGTCACGTATAAACAATAACAGAATTTTCGCTAATTGTTTTTCTATTGTTGTATATAGATAACTATAGATTGTTATAATCGTCAATTGACACATTTGTTATCTAACTAAATAGAATTGTTGTTAGTGATGATTTCAGTATATTTTTCTTTATAAATTATACCATTAAACTTTTAAGAGCATGATCGAAATAATTATTATATATATTAAAAAATAGACTATACTACAATAAATTTCTCATAATTGTAGATTGGCCTCGTACTTTTATTCCTTTTTGTAAATGAGAAACTTTTATTAGTTTAGTAGGGTGAAGTTTTGAGTTTTTCAAACTGGCCACAAAAGTTTGTTGTCTTTTAAAAAAGATACAATAATATATAAAAATTTATATTTTGGCCACTAGGTTAGCGTTTTGAACGCTTTGGCTACAATAGCTTGTAAAGTTTTGAATTTGGCCACTTAAGTTTTTAAGTTTGTATTTTGAGCACTTTAGTGTGGAAAAAAACTAAACTCCCATAGCGGAATCCAGGTGAATAACTTTTATTTGTTGTTTTTTAAAACGAAATACGTGTCCGACTTTAGTTTTTTATTTGTCACCGATATAAATTGTTTTCGAAAATGGAGTTACATAAAACTCGAGTATTGTAAGCTATATAGAGTGTGCTTACGATGGTAGTGTCGTGACGAACCAAATTGATTATGAGCGAACATCTTTATCGTTGGTATTGGTGTTCAAGGAACCTTTATTTGTGGTTACTTTTATGTGTTGAGATGAGTTGAACTGATAATGATCAAAGTCAGACCGCGTATTGTGAGGAAAACAATCACAAAATCCTAGTTTATTATAAAAACAATCACATCACGGTTTAAAGAGATATCCAAACCATTACCAATTTTAAAAACCTACTTATGAATATATTAGTGCTCGAACATTTGAAGCATAGAAACAACCAACATAAAGAACAAACTCACATGTCAAGAGAAAAACATCCAACATCCAACATCCAAAAAAAGTTTAGTAGTAATATATGTACACCAGCCACCAATTACGAAAAAAACAATCGACGATGATCAAGCATCTATAGAAACGAGGCTGTTAACATAAGGAAACAACTTCTCGGAGTGACCGAAAACCTCTGGTCCTTGAACTCTATCATCTGTCAAATGATAAACATAAAGACGCCTGTGCCCGTGAGGCGCCTTCACCACCAAAGCTACTACATCATCACATGAATTACCCACAACTGTACAATAAACAAACTCCCAGTCTTCAACACCATCAACAGGAATATAAATGGTCTTTTTCAAGGACATAACACCACCACCATAAACATCCAATATGCATGACTTCATGGAATGATCATATTCTGGTCTTACATAGCATAATTCCCCATGGATGTTGGACAATGCACCGCCTTCAGCGACAGGAAGCTTTTGAACACTGTAGATTCCGTTGTTCAAATCACAGGCTAATAACTCGCCACCTATGGTTTCCCAATAAGCAACTCCGTTGACAAAAATCCCATCACTTTTTAAGTATCCTGCATCCAATTCTGTGCATAACATATCAGGCTCCCACCAAGATTTTGTTATCGAGTCGTATACATCAAAATGCGCTATGGGTCCCGCATCAGGATAGGAAACAGAGAACAGACATATAACTTGATAATGTGGTTCAAAGTTGAGCGAAGAAGGTTCAAACGCAAGCACCATTTTGGAGTTAACTCCATGGTAACAACTCGGAGGAGGGAGTCTGATCCACTGCTTATTTGCAGGGTTACAAATGTATAATTCAGATTCAAAGATGGAATTTTGGCAAAGAAGCAAACCATTGCAAGAGCTTTTAATGGATACACGCTCTGGAAGGAAACTTAGAGAAGGATTTGGAACTCCATAAGCCGAATGCTGAAGTGAGATGAAACGAATTGGTGTTGATTTTGAATTTTGGAAGAAACCCGAGGTTTTTCTGAAGTGGTGACTTTGCATATGTGTGAAAAATGGGCTGGATATCCATTTATTCCATTCTTTAGAGACCTGTCTACATTTGAATAATGATTTAGCCGGAAGGTAACGCGTGATGTGATTCTTTGCAACTTCTTTTATGTCATCTTTTAGCTTGATTTGAGCAGGGAATTCAAACAGGCAAAGATCTGAGCTCTCAGAAAGCATGGTCATTAAGTCGCGCTTTTTACCCTGTAAATTGTTGATGAAGCAAATGAGAACGTACATAAGTAAACAAAAATTCAGGTAAATGTCCGTATTTTTATGATAGTATGATCATTTTACAAATTAACTAACATACCTCTGTTTCTATTCTATAACTTGAAACACCTTGAAACAAATTATTTCACAAAACTTTATATCAAGTGATTATAAACTTAATAAGAACAGGATAAGTAGATAAGTAGCTACCTTCTTGACCTGATGAAGAATTGGTTGCACTTTTGAATCATAATTGGTTTCAATATCGCATCCCACGTCTCCATCTTCTTCTGTATGATCAGAATCATTTGCATCTTCTATTCCCATGTCGTCTTTCTTGAGTGCAGAACAAGATGCACTTCCAAATCCTAATTCTCCTTCTGTAGGATAAGAATCGGTTTCTTTTTTGAACTCCATGTCACCCTTTGCAGATTCAGTTGAAAAAGCTTTCATTTTTGACACAACAATGTTGTAAAAAGCCTCGTCTTCTGTCAAAACAAGTGTATCCGACACCTCAGAGCACAGTAAATCATAAGAACCATCGTCCGATAGACCCTGAAATGAAATGAAGATTCAGATGTCATTGGTTTATACCAATTCTCCTGCTCTTTATTTTCTTGCAGGTTTCTGCAGGCATAAACTACATGTGACCTTAATATTATTTCTTCTTTCTCCTTGAATCATATAAACAAGTAAACAACACAAACGTAATGAGAATATCAAATCACCTAATCCAACAACAACAACAATAATAACAATAACGAGTCATGTCAACAGAACTGTACCATGCTGCTAGACCGATCGGCTTCCACATTCAGATGATCTGTTTCACTAGCATAATCATCTAAGTTGACTAACTCATAAGATCCATCGCTATGAACCTCCTCGTTCGACTCCATCGAATTAAACCTATCGTTACAAGTTAATATCAGATGAGTACAACTGAACAAGAAGCTAATCGAGAGCTAATATGATTACAGGATGTTAAATTGTTAATCATACATCAAAAGCTTCACGAAAAAAGTAAGAACAAAAAAAAACAAAAGTAAAGGTGGATATCAAATTATCAACACATGAAATCCAAAACAATAATTGAACAGAAAAGAACAAAAACTCATCATCATCAAACACCCTACACTACGTAGAGATCTTAATCTAGTGCCACCAGTGTATGAAAAACGACTCTTTAACAGTCAAAGGGAAAGCAACTAGGGTTTACTCACAACAAACAGATGAGAAAAAATCAATCAACAAATCAAAGACAAAATCAAAACCCATGACCCGATCTAGTTATCGAAATCAAAACCCAACTAATTCATGCAAACAGACGAATAATCATCAAATCTTTCATACAAATTCAAAACAATTTCAAAAACGTTGAAGAAAACAGATTGATCATGCATGAATGTGGTTGAAAAGAGGGTTAAAGAACTTACTAGACGAAAGATCAAATTGATGAGTGAGATCGACAATTATGAGATATCTGAATGGGTTAACTGCAAAAATACAAAGGAAATGAAAGGTTTATACGTGTGTGAAGAATTTGCTTTGTACCTTCCGAAACTCTTCATTGCATGTAACGATGAGAGTGAGTCCAATTTAATCGTGTTTTCTATTGCTTAAGGTCAAGGTCAACAGTCAATTTGACAGTTTTCGATTATTTTGAGTGTGCTTCACGCTAACAGTTTACTCTCAGTCGTTGATAACTTGAATCTTGATACAACATTTTATAACCATGTAACCCTTGACATAAAATATGTTTTATAAAAAAAAATTAGTGAGGTTACATGGACCAATGGGCTAAGGACGTGTAATTTAGTGAGGTACACGTTTTTCTCAAAAGTAAAATATTTTAGAAACTTTTTCTTTTTCGGTGTAAATTCTTAGTTGTTTGTTTGAAAGTGAGTATTATTTAAATTACACTTAGATTATTTTAACTAACCTGTAAATACACATTACTTTTGGAAGAAAAATGACTAATCGCTATGAAAATATTATTCTTTTCACTGGTTGATCATTTCGAAATCATATAAAAACATTTCACATGCAGTTTTCATTTGTGTGTTTTGGATTTCAAATGACCAAAAAAAAAACTATGTGCTCCACAAGTTAAATGATAACTTTTACTTCTCCCTCTCATATGCTATAAATCTAAACCACCATATTATATTTGGCCTGTCTAACGAAACTATATTATATTTGACCCGAATTTAGATGATAAAATAAAGCAAATGTATACTGTCGAATGAGCCCGTATTATATTTGAACCAAATTTAAACCTTTTAATCCTTTATCTATTGAGCATATAAAATGATAATAATTATGGGAATAATCTTCACCTTAATTAGAAGTGTTTCTCTAACAAATTCTTAAATTTCAAAATTTAAATCTAACACATCTACATTCTAACCTTCATGTTTGCTATCCGTGAAGTTTATACTTTATTCTTGGTTATATAGTTATATTAACGAAACTTCAAACTTTGTCTAAAATCATAAAATATTGGGCGTTACATTTAAGGTGTATTCCAATAACTTAGAGACATCATATATAATAATTAAAACATGTTGGCTTTTCATAGCATAAAGTAAAATCTGTATACATGAGATCTTGGTAATATAAGCTAGCCTCGTATCATATTAAACAAACTCGTGGCATGACTATGCTTATATTACGATCCTAAACGAGCCAGTCTTGACTCAAACTCGTTCGTTTACGTTGACATTTCAATCCAACATATCATGAAAGCACTACCTCCTAACAATATGCTCTACTTGAATCTACGAACCAACCAAAACCTTCACTTATGTGAGTCAAGGATAATCATCAGAAATGCATGTCAAAGCAAATGCCTTAGCATTCACAAGTACAGTTTCAAACAATGATATTTACGATGATTTATAGACTCTTTTAGTCGTTCTAATCATAACCCTACTATACCCTACCAGAAATAAACGAATTACATTTCGTTTCTTACGAATTTCTTATTCAATTACACATCTTCCATGATTCCATCAATATTTTCAGTCATTGTATATATAAAACGAACAAATATATCATTATAAACGACGACCTACACAAATGCACATGTGAGGACTCGTTTCCGCTCACCATAACCGAACCAAACAACAACAAAACGTTTATAATGCAAATCTACCAATAATACTGAAGCCGGAAACAGAAAATATGTAGAGCTCAAATTGGACGACCGATAGTTGCTGCCTGTATGGTGTTTTCTTTAAAAGTTGCTTAGGGTTACAGTGTTTTTCATGATACAAATCAACTGAAATGACAAGTATCTCACACATCATATATACACATGTAACTTAATCAATAGTGAATAACTCGAGCTGTTGTTGTGGGTGGGAGGTTTCACGAGCGAACAACTCGTTCACTTTTACAAGTTTAGCACCTTGATATAATTCATTTTCATGTTACAAAATGTTAAAAAAATCATGCAAACCTTTCTTCAACCAATAAATTAGAGTTTTTAATTTTGATGTAAATGGATGTTACAATGTTAATCTAGTTTTACAAAAAAATTAATGTGATATCACTGATCGATCGTAAGTTCATTCGTTATATTCTTATGTACTAAAATCAATAATGTATGTTAATGGACTTGAAACCATTCCTTTTGAACGTTAAGAGGTGTTAGAGGAATAGAGGGAGTGAGTCGGTGATCATGAAGTTTTAACGGATTTGAAAGGAAATATCTTGGCTACTTTACGCATAATCATTTAACTCATATTTATTTTTATTTTGAATTGAGAGGAGTGAATCTAATTATCTAGTTTACTGAGTGAGCGCGAGTGAAATATTTATTTGGTTTTCGTATTTTATTTCTTTTTAAAGATTAACAATAGAAGCTCATGTGCACAGATAATATTACTAAAAGTAAGTGATGTCAGTAGAGTTATTTAGATTATTTTATTAGTCGTTTATAATTTTTACTTATGATTTGACTAAATAGATAATTTTAAGTATGCAAGTAAATATATGATAAAGATTATTCATTTTAACTTTGTTATGAAAATATTTGGTCAGTACTAAACAAATTCATATGGCAAATGTATATTCAATTTGAATAATAACAGTCTGTACATGATTGGTAAATAATAGCTCGATCGACATTCCCCATTGCATACTTGATTATTTGCATACGTGCCTTAATAACTTTTAATAATTTTTTGAAGAGTTAAAAAATTAATATTTTTTAAAAGCAAAACTTTTACAAAGACGAATTTTTGAAAAATTAGTGTTATTGTTTAATTACTTAATGGTTAATTATATGTAACTTTAAGCATATTTTATCTTAAAAATATTATTTAATTTTTAATAGTACTAAATAGTTATTGTTTAATATTTTCATACAACACGTGTAGTATACGGGTTTCTAAACTAGTTAGCGTTAATCAAAACTTATAAATTGAAGCGTCTGGTCTCACTAGTTCATATTTTTTTTAGTTTTAATTGAATTTTTTTATTGATTAATTTTGTTTTAATTAGAATTAGGGTGTTAAAAACACTAAAATACCCTCATATTTAATGGATAATTTAACGGAGTTAGTAGAGTGGATGGAAATGACAACATTTGGTAAACCACAGTGACTAAAAATAGTCTAAAAATAGTTTTGGATTGAAATAACAAATACAATAAAACGTTAGGAATGAAAATAACATTTTACTCTTTATGATACTGTGAATAGTGATAAAACCAATATAACAAACATATAAAATTTATGTTCATAATTGAAACTTCTATGCTTTTTCATGAATCATCCCATCTATCATTCTTACATTTTAGGCTTTGTTGAAACTTCTTTTTTTTATTAATTTAAAGATGTATGAACGGTGATAAATCCAAAATATCAAACATACAAAATTTTGGTTTATAAACAGAAATGTGTAAAAATAATACAAGTTTTGAAATCAAGTTTCAAAACTTCACACTACATGTGTAAAATTTTAAATTAAGCACGATGCTATAGAAAGCAGATGCATTCACCTACACACCATTTAGGCATGGGTGGCTCGACAGCTTAAAAAAGTAAGCAATGGCTTTAAGCCCACCTATTCTAATAGGCCACCGAAAAGTAAATCGTATTGTATAATTTATTCTCAGTCTAAGCCTAAAATTAACTAGATTAAAAAAAAAAATGAAAGAAAGAAGGGAACCTAGGTTGGCAGGTCGTACATCTTCAACATAGGCTATTGATCAATTCCTGATTGGGATTGGGGCGGGGGGAGTTGAAACGAAGAGACGTACAAATTTGGAAGGTTAAGATAATCAATCACGCACCTTCGATTTCATCATTCGCCTATGATATTACTTGCCCCAAGCAAACCCAACCACCAAGAACTTCTATTTTTTTACTGGAGTCACAAATAAGAACCCTCCCTAACTTCCGTTTGCTTCTTTAATTTCATTCGGTAGAGTCACAATGTGCTTCTTTGATTTTGTTGCAATTAAAAAACCTTTAAACTTCGATTTCATCTAGACATCTAGTGGAGTAACGGACTCATGATTAAGTACTAAGCTGAGCGGGTTCTTTTATTGATTGATTTTCTTCTTAAATAAGGTAAATTGCTTAATGTATTGCTAATTGTTTTTCTTTAATTCTTTGTTTTAGGCACAAGTTGTTAATTGCTAATTGTTTTAAATTTGTTTTAGTTTTGCATATGCTTCTTTTTATTTGATTTGCAAATTGTAAATTGTTTATTTGTTTTAACTTTTTCTTGTTATAGTTGATTAGAATATATAATCATTGAATCAATTAGGATTTGCTTTGAATAAACTGATTTAGAAATCATGAATCAATTAGTGCTTGTGCTTTAAAACATGAGAGTTTTTAAAAATAAAGTTTTAAAAGACCTTCAATTTCATTTACGTTTTAGGCCTCTAAAAACATTGAGACGCCCCTGATTTAGGTTTGTTGATACATGCTTGCACCATAAAGACCAACCTAGACAATTTATTCTCATCCTATTTTTAATCCAAAGATACAAGTTTGCTTTGATTTCCTTGTTTGTTTTACTTGAAGTTCTTATGAAAGTTTTTACTAGCGAAGATCTTTTTAATACACACCTTCCATATATATTATACTCCATAGACCCCTCACCAATATTACATTTACTGGCTTTCTCATGGGTTTAGCCACTTTCAGTGAATCAAAACTTGTAGTAACTAAAAGATTGTTTCTCCTCTTGTTGTTGTGATGCCACACCACTTCCAAACCTCCTCCTAAAGATGCTTTGTAATGAAGCACCCTACAAACAAGTGGTATGTGGTTTCGTCATGCTCTAAGCAGCCAACACAATACAATAAATTTTTCAAGATGTTCTTTTTGGCAGCTTGTTTTTTGTAGGATGTATATTCAATGCATCCTTCTAACCGAAAAGCTCAAAACTTTTTGGAATCCACTACGACAATGCATATATATATATATATATAAGCATTTTAACAAAAAAATACATGTAAAAAAGTTCAAAGTTAATACTTTGCTTTTAAAAGTTAAAGTGGATAATGACTTTTGAATTTTATTATAAATTTATAAGTACATTTCTTTTGTTTAAACTTTAGAATTTTTAAATGGATTTTTTGGTTTTATGATTTTAAAGTTTATGACTTTTGACTGTATCGTATAGTTCACACCTTAATTTTTAATGACTTTTGAAAGTGATATTATCATCTTTTGGCAATTAATGGACTCCTATGAGATAATCATTTTTTTACTTTGTGTTTTTATAATCCTGTAAATTGAAAAGATTATTTAGTATAACGAAATTAAGTTTAGGGAACTTTTTAGTTTTGTATGGATTTTAGGTGATCTTGAGTGACAAAATAATATAGGTTAGTCATTTTGTGATATAATTTGTATATGACTAACTAATACTTTAAGACGATCATCGAGTAAACCTATCAACAAAGCCACCCACGCTCTATGCATACAAACAATGACTTTGACTCCATCCACCCACCATTTAGGGTAAGTCAAAGTCTAATCCACCTTAAACATATTAGGTCAAGTGAGGCTCGAATATATAATCTCTACATTAAATTATCGGAAGATTATAAGTTGTTTCCTTTCAAAACGATTAATCTAGGGCTTACCCGCTTATTTTTATTTGACTTACTTTTAAATTTACTCCCTAAATTTTTATGAAAATAATAATTTTTTTCTAAAAGATTAAAAACATCAACTTAACTTCAAAAGTTTTATAAGTTGTTTTTATTTAAATTCAAAAGTTTTATTATATTGGATCAAGTTAAAACAACTGATAAAACTTTTAAATTGAAAGAATTTAAAAACTTTTAAATCCAATTTAGTGTTTTTAATCTTTTAGAAAAAATAGTTATATATTTGTTAAATCTCAAAAAACAAAACTGAACTTAAACTTTTTTTTATAGTTTTAAGTTCATAAGGCGATTAAGAACATAGTTTTGGGCTTTAAAAGCAAATACTCATCTGGGCCACCCATGGGTACAACCGCTTTATGCGAGCCCTAACGAAGTAACGAACAGTGCCGTGATACATTACCCCCAAATCTTTGAAATTTCACAATCTGAAAACACTTTTTAACTTGTGCAACAAAATCCATTGACAACGATGAAGGATCGATCCCATGCAATCCCATAGCCCATAACCACTGTGCATGCACCTTCATCATCATCATCATCATCTTCTGAGCATTGTGTGCAGCAATCTCAATCTCTGTTTCATCACAGGCTCATGATGAATACTGATTGAATCAAGCAAATTCGATCTCACTTCACTTGCCAATTTCGTTTTGTTCAAATTGGAGCAACAATGAGGGATGAGGATCCCCTACCGATAACAACACCAACACATTCATCATCGGTGTTGATTGTTAACAAGAAGGAAACCCTAGATTCCAGCATATTCAGAAGAGATCGGTACAAGTTCTGGATCCTCTCCGCCATTGTTCTCCTTGCATTCTGGTCGATTTTCACCGGTACAGTCACCCTCCACCTCTCCGTCGGTAATCTCAACCAATTATCCGATGAATTCGCCGGTGGATCTCCTATCTATGACGATTTCGACGTCCTTGTTCGTGATTTTTCCTCTCTGTGCCTTTGTGTGTTTGTTTTGATTGATTGATCTGATTTCTGGCTTTGATTAGGAGATTGAGGAACGAGAGAAGGTGGTGAAGCATATGTGGGATGTGTACACTAATAGCCGGAGGATCAAACTGCCTCGGTTCTGGCAGGAGGCGTTTGTCGCTGCTTATGAAGATTTAACAAGCGATGCGCCTCAAGTGCGAGATGCTGCGATATCGGAGATCGCGAAGATGTCGTTTCACTCTGTTGATCTTCATCCTCCTCGCTTTCATTCGACGGTGAGTACTGTAACTAAAGCCCTAGATTCTTCAGCTGCTATAGCATTATAACGTGATTGTTAGACTTGAAGTGATCAAACTTTGATTAACATAATGACTTTTGAACTACTTTCAACTTGTTGCATTATTGGTAGTATCTGCATTGTTGATAGTAATAATCATATACATGCATATAAGAGCTTAGTATTCATATGATTTAGGACGCTAAACAATGATGATTAAGCACTTAATCACATTCAAGGCTCCTAATTATTATGGCATACATCATATTTTGTTATGAAAAAGCATACGCGAGTCTACATTTGTTGGAAAATTTCAAAAATGCTAAATTTGTTAGTTGTTTTAATGGCAAGGCATGGCGTGTCAACATAAAGCAGTGTGTATCTGTTTATAACAAACACCTTTTAAACTGTTTGTTGTATACAATATGGATCCAATACATGCATTAAGGTTTTATGATGATGTTAACTGCATTACTGCGAGTCAGCCTCAAGATCTAGTATTCAATTGTGCAAAAGGGCAAGCTTTTGAATGGCTTAAGGCTGTGTACTTGTTGCCACTTGTTCAAGATAATGAAGAAACATTTTATGTGGTAATGCTACATGTGTCAGAATGGGCAGGTTGGGTGATTGGTCAAAATTAATTCGGACTAAAATGTATTAGTGTACCAAAAGAGTTATAAATAATTAGTGTGTAAAATATGATTGAGAAAATTATTCCATTAATAATATAATGTTTTGAATAAATTGATTCAGGAGATTTTATGTGTGTTACTTGCACTTTGGTAATTTGATTCAGGAGATTTTATGCACCACGAGTACACTTTGGCAACTTTTGACCTGAGTTGTCCGACCCATGTGACTTGTGATTTAGCTCCTTTTTTTTTTCTTTCTATTTTCTATTGCTAGTACTTTGAGTTGTTAAAGACAACTAACCGGATATGAATCATTCATAAGTAAAGCAAATAAGAATTTCCACCCTAAGAATCTAAGATAAGACTATATGATACTTGGAAATTTGTTAAACATAGACCTAAGGGCTATAGTTTAGAACAAAACTTTCAACTGAAAAATGCCATGATGGGATGTTATCCACTAAAAACCCGATATCATAATGACCAAAAGATTGGATTGAAAAAGATCATTTTTTACATTTGGTAATGAAATTTAATTCCCTGATTCTATGCAACATCTTGAAATTGATACTTATAGAGTTATAGATAATTTATTGATCAAGCGATGATTTTGCTTATTTTCTAAATGAAACTTATTGCGGATATGGATATCTTGATTTGATTTGTTGTTTTAATGCTTGCAACAGAATTTACGAGAATTAAGTCTAAGGCGTGCACAGCAGGATGAAGCTGCGGTTCCATTGAAGTAGGCTATAACTTGAAGAAAACCAAAGATTATATTCAAGAAGAATATCACCATGATGCCATTCTTTTATACAGGTTGAATTTACTCATTGAATTGCTCATATCTTTTTGTAGTTAGTTAAAGGTAGTGTGGAGAAGATTATATTATACCACAGTTTCATATGCTTTTTACACCAGAACTTTGTATTTATCTATTTAGGAACCAAATTAAAAGTTTTTTTGCTGCAAGTTTGTTGATTGTGTGATCATTTTAACGATCAAAGGAACTTGTTTATAAACACTTATGGATGAAATATAATAATTTAGGTGGCCTTAAGGATAGACTGATGTTACTTGACATTCATCCATGTTAGTTCAGAGAAAATGAACATAGGATCAAACTAGGAGACGATCATAATGATGTGCATATTTTGGGTGTAGTTACAGACTTGGTTTAAAAAAGCGCGAGGCGAAGCGAAGCGCTTCGGTACTAAAATCTGAGGCGCCACGCCTCAAGCGCGAGGTGAGGGCTTCACGTATGTGAGGCGCTAAACTAAAAAAAGTAATAAAAATATAAATAATATCTATGTACAACTTAAAAAAACTATGAATACAACCTAAAGAAGCACAAAATCAGTTGTTAAGCCCAATGCACAATAAACTAAGCTTTGTGTACGAGAACTATAACTTCATAAAGAAAAAAAGAAAACAAATAAACAAATGAGAAAAAGTTTAGGGTAAACTTTAACAAAAATTATAATTTTAAAGGTGAAGAATGTAATTTTCTAAAAATGAAATAAAAGTGGGTTAATCCTAAAATTTATAGTAGCATCAACGTCTCCTCTCTTTCTGACAGCTCTCCTCCATCAACAAATTTCTTCATTAAAATTTCATTCAATGTAATTTCATGTATGTCTGAGATGACCTTTTGCTATTACACATCTATCTCAACTTCATCTCTTCATCTCATTTACTTGTTCGATTTACACAAAAGCACATGCCCTAGCGTCTAAAAAAACCCTAAGTGAACTCTTCTCCTGATAATCACCGGAAATTGACCATCATACATGAAGCGCCGCCTCGCCTCGTCTAGCGCTCCAAGCCTGAAGCGCCGCCTCGCCTCGTCTAGCGCTCCAAGCCTGAAGCGCCGCTTCATGTATTCTGGCGCCTTAACTGAAGTGAGGCGATTTGTCCAACGCCCCGAGCGCCTCACGCTTTAAGCAGCGCCTTACAACGCTTTTTTAAACCAAGGTTATAGATCAAATTATACTATGCAGTAGGGGTGTGCAATGGGCCAAACCTGGATCATACCGGCTCAAACTAGCCCATCCCGAGGACCGAAACGTATGAAATTTAAGGACTGAGAATCAGAACAAAGGAGTCGGTTCTACAAATGGGGTCGGGCTTACCCGAAATAGAATTATGTTGCTAAAAATATTAAACATTTATTAATAAAATAAAATGACATTAAAATTGGCTCTCGATTGGTGCTCATAATCTACTTCAATGTAGTATATCAATATTTAATGCATATATCTCGAGAGTCATGATAATATATATCAATCTTGTACATAAAAATGTCATTTTCGAGGTTAATAACAAAAGGTATCGATAAGCATATGGATTTCTAAGATAAAATAAGCACATTGATTTTAACAATAATGATTAGAAGATAGCTAAACAACAACAATGAAATCAATCTTGTACATAAAAATGTCATTTTCGAGGTTAATAACAAAAGGTATCGATAAGCATATGGATTTCTAAGATAAAATAAGCACATTGATTTTAACAATAATGATTAGAAGATAGCTAAACAACAACAATGAAATCAATCTTGTACATAAAAATGTCATTTTCGAGGTTAATAACAAAAGGTATCGATAAGCATATGGATTTCTAAGATAAAATAAGCACATTGATTTTAACAATAATGATTAGAAGATAGCTAAACAACAACAATGAAATCAATCTTGTACATAAAAATGTCATTTTCGAGGTTAATAACAAAAGGTATCGATAAGCATATGGATTTCTAAGATAAAATAAGCACATTGATTTTAACAATAATGATTAGAAGATAGCTAAACAACAACAATGAAAAGAGGGCGAACAATAAGAACTTTTTGAAGAAGTCAATTACCGTCATTCGTTATTCCATCCCACAACCCACATACTTATGTATTAAGTATTAAGGGTTTTTTTTAATATATACTTAAAGGGTCTTTTTGGGTAATACATGTGTTTATTGGCCCAGACTTGCCGGAACCAAAAACCGAAATAGCCTAAAACTTAGGACCGAAGATTGGACCACATGTATGTAGAATGGGTTGGTCGGTCCAGTCTTTGGTTTTTTGATCCGGTTTTTCAGGTCGGCCCATATTATGCTCACCCTTACTATGTAGCTATGAAATACGTAAATATTCACGTATCTAGTTTATTTTTGTATATGGTAGTCATACATTGTGTAATTTGGTGTAATGTAAAAGTAGTAGTAAAAAAAAGTTGTTGAAAAAAAATTATGCGAAATACAAACTTTTGATAACAAAGTGTGTGAACATAAATAAAAAGTTTGTGAGGTTATGATATGTGGATACAAAGTTGATACACGAATAAGTTTTATACTTTTATGTATTTCATGGCACTAGGTTAAAAAGCTTATACATTAACAAACATATGTATTAAATAAGCATATCTAAAAATTGATTATTCTCATAATTCTTTCAATAAAACATACTTTTATTTATAAAATAAGATGGATCATAATACATGGAAGATGATACATAACTTTAGATTTCAGATTAAACTATTAAAAAGACATGTACGCATACAGATCTTGAATCCAAAGTTTAAATATACAAGTATTAAAGAGACTACAAAAAGGGATGACATATTCTTTTGACACACTATGATTCCTGCTTCTAAAATTAACAATTTTGGATGCAATATGTGAACCTGCATTCCATTTTCAACATGTTAACGGTACACATCATGTGCCACACGTTCAAACGATTGTAGCATATTTATTCTAAGAAATATAAGAATTTCGGTTCTTGGCGCAACCTTAAGAGTAACTACACCCCCTAAAAGCTAGAATACAAAAATAATACTTAAGTTTAAGTACAACTTCGTTTTCTTTTGACGTTTTAGTGTAACACTTTATCATAAACTATGACAAGGGTTAATTACTATGAGAGTTACTAAATTTTGTAGCTGTAATTGAAAATTTTGAGGTTTTAGTGCAACACTTCATCATAAACTATGACAAGGGTTAATTACTGTGAGAGTTATTAAATTTTGTAATTGTAATTGCTTTCTTCAGTTACGATAATATCATTTATTTTGATACGAGTATATTACTGTTTTGAATGGAAACAATATCAGGCCAAGGGTTAAATGGTTTAATAACATGTTAAATTAATATCTAGATAAAGCGTCTACTTCTTAAAATCCTTAGATGACGATTAGATTGTACATTTGAACAAATATATTAGTTTAAAGTTCCGAGAGGATTTTAGTGTAATTCTAAAGTTTAATAAATAAAACTCTAAAGTTTAACATGAAAAAAAGAAAACAACAAAAGTGTTTTGCAAGGCAGTTAGCTAAATTTATGAGTGAGAGCATTTATCATGCATTTTTTTATTGTGTTTCTTATATTATAAAAATATAAAGAATAGTTATGAGTAAAGAATAAATGAAATATTATTATTCATCTGTATATTTAAAAAAATATTATTTAATCATTATAATATTTCTGAAAGTTGGTGAGTGGAGAACAAATAATTTGAGAAAATATATTGATAAATATCTAAAAAATATCATTTAATTGAAAAAATAAAGATTAAACAATAACTTTTAATATAACTATAAAAATAAATAAAAAAATCCACTGTGAATGTTTTAATAGATCTAAATGCCTAATTGAGCAACGCTCGTCCTTAAACATTTTACGAGTATCCTTAAGAGGACATTCTAGTGGAAATATATCCCCCCTCTTGTCAAAAAGTTAGAGCAAAATATGTATATATAGTAGGTTAATATACGTAGATTAAGAGTTACTCTGAACAAAATTTTATTAAAAAAGAAATTATCAAAATGTACTATTGACCAACCATTTTATCAAAAACAAAATTGACTTATAGTTTATGTTTATTTATTTTCAACCGACAATAAGATGTCAAATACCTCTTACAGGCTAAGTATTCTACTCTTTAGCCGACCCAATCATTGAGTTGGTCTCACGTAACATTTTGTGAAGAGCAAACATGTATCCAAGCAACCCGACTACGCCTGACTACTCTATAGCTGATCCAATCATTAACTTGGTTCCATATAAAAATAATAAGAAGCTATCACGTGTGCCGGCTGAACTCGCCTAGACCCGGATAATCCTATCTAAAATCTAACCAAGAGCGATTTTTAAATTTTGCTTGTCCTGCTTAAATCCGGCTAAACACGTATATATTTTAACTATCCCAATCTTTATTTTGCTTCTTGTATGATCGAAGTTCAATGTAATGATTTCCATTTTCCCCTATAGAAAAACCATTCAACGAGCCAAAACCCAATAACCGAGCCCAAATAAATAAGTTACAGGCCCAAATACCCAAACCCACCAAACTGTACAAACCCCAAAACTCCAAAAGACCCCAAAATTCATCGAAATTTGAAACCCACTAAATTCATCGTTTTTCATCATCGTCGTTGCGATAAACCCTGGTAAAATCTCCACCATCTTCTACACAAAAAACGATGAAGGCTTCATTCAGAGGAACCTACGACACCAACAACTCCGACGCCACCGGCTCCGTCGTAGTCAACGCCGGCGCCGTCAACTTACGAGCTTCCGTCACCGGCGACGCCTTCATCAACACTCCTTCTTTCAACGGTCTCACTCTATCCCTAGAAAACCCTGGGTTCTTCAACGTCGACTACAACGTCCCCAAAAAGGTTCACACCATCAAATTCAATCGAATTTCAACTATTATTGTTGTTAATCATCTGATGTTTTGATTTTGCTGTTGACTTATGGATGTGCGGTTTGCGTTTATGAATAGTGTGAGGGTTAATGGAAGGCCTTTGATCTTTACGTACACACATTCGGTTGTTGAGAACAGAACAGCGTTGGATGGTACGCTGTTGTTGGATTCTAACAATAAAGTTTCGGTGAATTATGGATTTGAGCCCTGGGACTGTAAGGTGAAGTATAGTTATCTACATGGAGGTGTGATGACGGTTGAGCCGCGGTACGAATTTGCGGATAATTCGTGGGATTTAGCTGTTTCGAGGAGGCTTGGTGATGGTTCTGTGGTTAGGGGTTCTTATCAGTCGGCTACTAGGGTTTTAGGGGTGGACTATACAACCAAATCTTTTGCTAGTGGAAGCCTTAAGGTGAATTATGTCTTAATTTGCAATTCATAAGAGTTATTTGATGAAATGCTTGTTACTTTTGAAGTTTCCATATTGATCAAGATCAATGTTTTATAGTTTCAAGTTATGTTATTTGATTTGGGTCTGCAATGTTGTGGATTTCATTGTGACACAGTTTCTTGACAATTGATTCTTTATGTCATCCAGGTTTCTGCATCAGTTAATTTGGCTGAGGAGAAGAAGATACCAAAGATAACTGCGGAGAGTATTTGGGATTTTGAGATGTAATTGCTGCAATGCAAGTTAGCAACAAGGGAAAATGAACTGCAGTTTTGTGAGTAAGTCTCCCCTTTTCTTATCCTTTAAAAGATGGAAGTTAGAGTAGTAAGTAGTTCTTGTATATACACCTGCATATTTTCTCCTTTGTGATTGCTGGTGGATTATTAACTGCTGAAATGATCTTCATTTTTGTGAAAGGCTGCTTTTGAGTTCGACTTTGTTTAAGAAATTTGTGGATGATTGTTCATAAACTTGTTATGTGAGCGGGTTTAATTAGATGACAAGTGTTCAGTTATTTTAGGGGAATTAAGTTCACTATCCGAGATAAGACAAATAATATGTTTCCTAAGTAAACGCTCCTCAAATACCATAGGAGAGGCACTTCGAGGGCTTTAGCTAAATTACAAACACAACTTATGAAGTTCATGATAAGGAATGATCTTTGAGCTTGAATGCTTTCTTAGAGAGTTTTTATGAATCAACTGAGAATATATAATTAGGAGACCAATCAACTGACCCCAAAGGAAATAACTTCAGCGAACCAGCTGCAATCCCAAAAGATGCTCGTCCTAGCATGTCTCTTCGCAATGTATGCAACTGAATACGTATTTAAGTTCCTCAAATTTGATCTCAAATAAAGTAAAGTTCGACAACAGAAACGACAAACCCAACAAAAATCCCACTCGAGATGAGGTCAAGCCCTTACCTCTATCACATAGGATAAAAAAGGTCTCTCTTAGAGAGATCCCCGCTTATGAAAAAGGAAAACATATAATGATGTTAATGTTTTAATATATGTCTTGTTACTGAAGAAACACAAGCACCATTACGACACCAATTTAGACTTGTCTCCAAAGATCGTTACCCCTTCAATTTCTGTCACTGCTTTGTTAGCATTATCTCCTGTGCCTACAATGAGCCAGCAGCAAAGGTATTTAACCTTTTAGCACTTTTAACCTCCTACCAAACATATAATATATAGACAGTATAGAGAAGTGTTTGGCATAATAATTTGGGAAAACTGCATGTGAGGAAGTTGGCAAAATTTATATGTCCAGTGAAGTTTCAAAGAATCATAAGATCTTAGGCTTCATAGTAACTTTGTTTTCTCATGAATTAAAAAGGGCGCCCCTCTTTTGACTAAGGCATGCGGCTACAGGCCTACAGCCAGACCTGAAGGTCCAACACCCACGATTAAGACCTGGGAGCCGAACCTGAGTTAACCACTCGTTCATAGATTTAGTGAACCTGGTTTGAACCAGGTGTGTAGATGAACAGGTTTGAACCTGGTTTGAACCCCTCTTTTGACTAGGCGCCCCTCTTTTGATTTTGTTTGTGTTCATTTGCGTTCGGTAAGTGTTTGTGAACAGTTCATGAAAAGTTCATTTCTTTAATAAACGAAACACGAACAAGAAAATCCGTTGGGTAAGTGTTCATGAACAAGTTTATTTCTTAATGAACAAACACGAACAAGACATTGTTCGTGTTTGTTCAATTCGTTTGCAGCATAACCGTGACATATTTTCCCTTGGTTATAAATATAGTAGAAATCATAATGGGGTTTAGCCTTCCCTCTGCTCCCTCTCATACATCCTCTTGTGAGAGTTGAGACTACAAGATATAGTATAAATTTCAATTCGTTTCCTTAAACCTCAATCACAATATTTGAGACCCAGACCAGACCATCACAAAAAAAAATAGTTTTATTCAAACATGTCCAACCACAAAAGTGGTATTTCGAGGAGGAATAAGCGTTGGCTAAAGCTTGGGTGGATGTTTCAGAGGATTTGATCGTTTGTAACTCCCAAACTCGAACCAATATGTGGAACCGGGTTGCGCGAAAGTTGCACAATCTTATGTGCTGTGAACCGTGTCGCTGCATTGGTCAACTTACTTCCAAGTTTCATGACATGGTAACAAAAAGGTTTCAAGTTTTGCGGTAATTACAACAATCAATACAATCGTCGCAAAAGTATGAGGATGCCAATGTTTCAAATATCTCACTTGAAAAATACCGTTCAGACCAACACATGGTCTTTACCCTTAATTAGGCTTGAAATGTTCTCTAAAATAGGCGTTTGAAAACCATATTTGTGGTCTAGTGACAAGAGAGTGAAATGATATAACTCAAATATGACAGTGAGCGAAGACTGAAAGATGGTATGTACACATTGAATAGTTGGGGGTAATAGGGGGATAACAAGCATGAGAGGTTAAAGACACACTCATGTAATCATAAATCATGTAACCAATATATGAGAAGCTTTAATCATGTTGTAAACGGGTTGTCACTTGTCAAAGTTGTAACAAAAGGGTTAACACGTCATAAGTTGGTTGGTAGGTTGAATTAATAAAATATTTTTTATTCTAATTTAAACGGTTTACATGGCAAACATATTTTACTAAACAAGTTAAACATGTCAAACCGAATATTTTCTAATTAATTAAAGGAGCTAAACATATCAACCCATATACAACTTGTTTATTAAAGAGGTTAAAAGATAAGGTATTGCCATCCTCAGGCAGCAAGCAGTTAAGGAAAGATGAAAATAACATCAATACCGCATTGAAGGACACAACAGGAAAAGTAGATCCTAGGAATTAAAACCAGTATTGTATTGTGATATCCAGAAAAGTGTTGAGGTTGAAGTTTAGTTTCACTAGGATCCAAATCACTAGTGTGATCTAAAAAAACAATGATCCAAAAATAATCATTGATTGCATAATAGAAATCACAATAACACAATTTCGTGAATCTTAAAACCACAATGTTCCAAAAACTAGGTTTCATATTAATTAATTTGGTATCATATGAACGATTGAAATCACATGTGCAGGCCTACATATATTCATTGACAGACAACCCACTATGTTGCAAATTTGTTTGTAGTTTGTAACGAAGAGATACAAAATAGTCGTATCATATTCGGCTCTGCGATATTTATATACATGTTATTCAAAGGACTGATGGCTATTGTGCGATATTTAAGGTCTCAATGTTTGATTTTCTCAAACTTATGGATCCATCTGTTTTGTTTTCGCTTCCTTCGTCGCAAACATAACACAAACTTGAAGCATATATTGTTGAGAACATTTCCAAATTCAAAACTTCAAAGCAGAATTTGCAAATATAAAAAGAGTTGGCATACCACCAAATGACAACCAAAAAAGAGCCTCTAACTGACATATAAATCAATGAGCAACATTATCTTAAAACCTCCATATCTGAGCTATGAATGACTCAAACCTATTGTGTTTGTTTATGACTAAAGAAAACAATCATTCAACAAGAAGATAACAAAGTGAATATAAGCTTTGCAACACCTACCTTGTTGGCAAGGTCCGGCGATCAAACAAAGCATCTGGCATCAGTGTGGACGATAGCAATTGGCATCCATTTCGTTGGATTATTCCTACCTTATTTTGCGGCTTCTGTTTCAGTACTAGCTAAACCAAGTTCCTTCTCAATTTTCGTCCAAGCAACCAAAAGATTCGGAGGGAATTTCTTCTTCATCGTCCTAATAATCCCCTTGGCGTCCTTGGTTCTTGATTTTTTTGCCAACCCTTGAACCAAATACTTCAGAGTGTTAAAATCAGGTATCTTGTTAACCGCCACACTGTGCTTAAACACCTTATACGCAGTCTCAAACCGCTCATTCCTACACAAGTAATACACCAAAGTCCTAAACGTTGCAGCATTCGGGTTACAACAGTTCTCCTCCAACTTATCATACACCTCCTTCGCCTCATTCATCATCCCCTTCTTACAATAACAAGTCATCAAGTAATTATAGCTTATAGTATCCGGTTTCAGCCCCGCATTGCTCATTTCCTCAATCATCGCCTTAATGTTCTCAGGATCACCATCAACAGCACTCATCAACCTAACATTATTCGCCGCAACATCTATCAAACACCCTTTGGTCACCATCTCATCCCACACCCTCTCGGCCTCAGTCGAATTCCCTTTCTTGTACAACGCCTGTATAATCGATGTATAAGTAACCCCAGATATCTGAAACCCTTTTTCACCCAATTCTTTCAATTTTTCAATCGCTAACTCAGGTTTACCGGCATCGCAATAAGACTTAACCAATATCCCATAAGAATACTCATTGACTTTAAACCCATACTTCACAGGCATTTCGTCGAACAGTTGGGGTGCAAGATCGAATTTTTTCGAATTCACGCAAGCTGTGAGTAATGCATTGAAAGATAAAGCTGATCTAGGGGTTTTTAAAGCTTCCATCTGGCTGTAGGTCTTAAGGGCATGATCAAACATTCCTGCAATCCCATAGGATTTAATAAGCGAAGATAAGAAATGTTCATCGGTGATTCGAGGGTCGTTCTTGTGGGACTCGATGAGGGCTTCGATGTCGGAGAAACGGTGGGACTTTGCGAGGCGGCGAACGGTGATCTGTTGAGCATGGCGGGTGGATCCTGGGGACGATGAAGAGTGGTTGTTTTTGACGGTGGAGTAGATGTCTAGGGCTTTATCGGTGTCGTGTTCTTTTCGGAGTTTTGATTTGGCTTTAGAGATGGTCATGGTGGCGGAGGTGGTGGTGGTGGTGGGGGTGGGGGTAGTGGCGGTGGCGACGGCGGTGGAGAGGTGACGGGCGCGGCGGAGGAGGGCGGAGGACGACGGCGGTGGCGGCGGCGGCATGTTTAGGGCTTTGGGTTTAACAGGAAATGAGAGGGTTCGGGTCGTGGTGGGTGTGTAGTGTATATGAAGTTATTGGGTTTTTGTTGACCCATGGGCCATGGGTTTAACCCGACAACTGATTTTAATGGTTTTTATTTGACAAAATTCTAATGTGTGTTAAACGCATGGTCGGACATCTTAAAAGGGTAATGGGATGTTGTCCAACTCTAGGTTAGATAGTTCGACACTATGTGTTACAGTTGAATATGATATTTAAGTTATATGTTAAGTAGTTTGGCTATCTTTCGATTCATATTTTGTTGGATAACTAGGTAAGGATTACCTCTTGGTTTTTGATAAACGGCTAATTGGGCGATCCACTGACCCACCCAATCATCTTCGTGACTCAAGTATGAAACATAAGATCAAATTCAAAAGGAAAGTCGTATTACGTGAGAAAACCCCCTACCCACCTAAAACCTATTTTTTTTTGTCTTAATTGGGATTTGAAATTAAAACCTACATTTATTTTTATGATAATTGTTACTTGCATGTTATTTGTGGGGTGGGTTAACATGCATGTTACTAGGAAACCAATGACATGAAACATCAACTTTTACAGGGATGTGTGTCGATCATAGATTTCCTATTTTGGTTTTCTAAAGGATTGATTGTTGTGTATGTTCACACAATCATTTATACAAGGTGGTGCGTTAAATAAGTAAATGATTATAAATAAAACAAATAAATTTTAGCATATGTTATCTTCGTATATTATTACTAGACTAAATACCCGTGTAAATACACGGGTTCAATCATGAAAAAGTGTTTTTAATTAAAAAGGTTCGTAAATCATAATACTATTGTTTATATTTTTGTTTATCGAATTTTATGTTTAACTTTTTTAAAATCAATAATATATATATTAGTAGTTTTTCTTTATCAATGTTTATTAATCTAAACAATGTATAAAATGAAATTAAATTAACTTATAAATAAGAACTTTTGGTAATAATCAAATTATATTGAACATTAGAAAACCTATAAATATCCGAAAACTTCTTTGTATACAAAATTTGATGTTCTTTTTGTAATTTTACTATTATTGCCTAATATTAATAATTTTAATTCATGTCTACTTGTAACTTGAGATAATAAAAAAATAGAGATTGAATCGATGTCAGAGACAAAAACATGAAATGATTACACAAAATTTTAGACTATCTTTGTGATTTTTTAATTTTGAGGGCCAAACATACAATTTGTTTAAACCATATGAACCAATTATGTAATTTTCTCTTTTTGTTGACCAAAAAAATAAATCAATTTCTTGCTTAAATCAATTAAAACTAAATCAAAGTTTTATGCTTTCATAAACAAAAACATAAATCAATCAAATTGATGTTAAAAAACCAAAATACTAAAGTTTATATTGAAATCAAAATCAAATCCTTAAATCGTACGAACCACTACTACTATTGCAATCGAGATTTGTATATATGAGGATTGAATTGAGACTTTGCAGAAGAGCTTTTGTGATTTAAAACTTGGGGTGTGAATGATATTAAATAGATCAATGAATGCGTAAAAAGATTAGTGAGTTGAACTTGAAACATAACGTGATTTGAGGTAAATCGAAACCATGATATGCTTGTAAATTGAAAACGATATGAAATTTCATCTTTCCGTTTGAAAATCGATATAAAATGGTTCATCTTTACGTCTGAAAATCGATATCATGATTTAGGAAAATCAAAACCTTGGATTGATTATTTGAGACATTTGGTTTGACAAAATATAAAATCGTTTTGGAATAGAAGATGTGTATTATTCCACCATTTAATTACTTGTTTGAATAAGCAAGAATCCAACATATTTCAATTCATAATTGTTGGGATAAAGTCAATTTGTTTTTGGATGAAAAAAAAATAGTCAACTATAAGTCTATAACTTGTAATCTTTTCAATTTTTATATTGAAACCATCATAATGTCTTTTGTAATGAGTTTTTTTCAAGTAGGATTGGTAGAAAATTAATTTAACAAAACGAGTGCTTTAAAAAATATTTACCAAAATGTTTTTTTTTACTAAAAAGTTAAATTTCCTTATTCATAATATAATTGGATAAAATTATTTTTGTTTTTACTAATGTTATTTAAATAAAATTAAAAGAAAAAAGTTTCAATAAAATACAAATCAGTTTAGCATCTCTCATGATTTTAAAAAAATGTTTTATAGTTGTTTTTACGAAGGTTTTCTTTTTCAATAACGTTATCTCATAAAAAATATTAATACTCTTGTATCAATATTTTTTAACGTCTATTTATAAAATACTTGTTCTTATATATAAAAGATCTTTTTATAAAACTAAATGATTTATGTAATTTTTTCAAAATAACAATATATATTAGATAATTGTTTTAAACATAAATTTATATATAGTAATAATCATTTATATAAGTATATACATAAAAGAAAAAAAATAAACATCGTATACACAAAACGTTAGTTTCGCCTTGCGAGTCGGCTCGATTTCGACATATGAAGCTTGGGCTTATATCATTTATTAAATGAGTCATAAAATGAGTTCGAGCTTGTTTAAACTAAGCTTAAGTCGGTCTCAAGTGGCTCACGAGACGGAATGACTCGTTTCTCCCCAAATTGTTGCTGGAAGTCTATTAGCAACATCCATCCCATCAGTAATTAAGTATTACATTTATAATTTGTAAAATAAAATAATAATAAACCATTAACATTTTTTTTATTTCATCATGATATTTATATAAAATATTTTTGAATAATGCATTTTTTTGTTAAAAATAGCTTTTCTTATTATTTAAGCTACTTAAAAATAGTTCACAAAATACATTTTTAAAAAGAATATACAAAATAAATGTTCCTACTTTTGTGTGAAACTGAAACAAAATTATGGTAATTTTGTTTCAACTTTTCTATGTAAAAATACGATTTAAAATTAAGTATGAGGGAATTAAAATCAATTAAAATGTTTTAGAAAAACTTTATGTTCTTAATTACGATATATGAACCATATGTTTTTACAATTTTATTAACCTTTGTACTTGACTATTTTTAAATAATATTACTTTAAAGTGAAATAAGTTTAATCAATAATATTATATTATAAAAACATTTCCTTAAACACCTATTATGGTAAATAAATATTCTACATACACTATTTAAAGAAAAAAAATTACTTTGTAATTATAGTAATAGTTAATTTTATTCGAATGAATCAAGACTAATAATAAGGACATATACATTTTTAGGAGGAAAACTAAAATAATGAAGACCTAAAAAAACAACATGTGACAATAAAAATATTATTTTTTTAATAAGTATAGATTGTCGCATTTCATCATTTTTTACCTTTCATGTCACATATCACCAACATAAAAAGGTAAACTTGTAATGATCATATTAAATGGTACAAATTTTATTTATATTCTTTTCATGTTATAAAACATATTTTCATAAAAAAATATAATTTCTTCAAAAATAAATTATGACTTTTTTAATACAGGGAACTTTTTTTAAATGACATTTAGAACAACAAGTTAAATTTTTTTTAAAGATCAAGTTTTAACAAAATTCTTTTTAAAAACAACAGTTTAAGAAAATATTGTTATTACATTATTACTTACTAGTTGATCATATGGAATTCAAATCACATATATCTAAAATTATAATATAATTTTTAAATATTAATTACTAACTATTAATTTAATATTTGAAGTTTTAAACACGAGTTTTTAAACTATTATTAAACAAATTAAAATACAATGTCATAAATTTAGTTGACTGAATTTTCTGTTCAAATTAAATAAGGATGCTAGATTTTTTAGTGATCATTACCTTAACTAATAATTGATTTTGTCTCTGAAGTCTCTTCCTTTATTTTATTTTGACATTTCAGAAACCTCAAAAGAGAAAAAAGAAAACAATAAAAACCTCTATAAAGCCGTCCTTTCACCACCATTGCCGCCCTCAACCACTAAGGTTACATCAACCATTCTAGTTAACGTATATAATAGAACTCCCAAAATTCAATTTGTAAAGAGAAAGCTACAATAAAGATTATTCCATGTGGTACCTATCTTTCATATTTATTTATTTTTTATTTTTTTTTCATTTATACTACTTCAACAATCAACATAACATCAGCACCTACCTCCATTTTTCTGTAACATGCCATGTTACGCCTTTCATCATTTGCCACGTCAAAACATGATTGGCGCGGGTGGGTTGGGTCACTTACAGGGCCATGTCCCAGCGGGGCTGGAAGTTGAAAATACCAGTAATGAATGGTGTTGGCGCGGTATCATCCGCTAGGGGCCGCAAGTCCACATTGACCCCGCAGGTGACGCCGGAGGATATAACAATGCACTTGGGGGCATAGTTGGACCAAACCAAGTCAACTATCACCAAAATCAACAAGCATTTCTATTGTGGCATGCTTGATTTTCAATTTGAAATGATGCGAATTATTAAAGTCAGATATTATCAAACACTAAAAAGTCAACATAACACAGAATCTTAGATGCATAGCACATGATTAAATAAAACAAGTTGGCATGGGTTGATTCCTTCAAAGGTCCCTAAGCAAATGGAGATCCAGAGTCCCATAACATTTTTTTTCTGGATTTTTAACGATACAAAATAGAGATAAAAAAATAATTTACATCAAGATAGTAAAAATTCCATATAATTTAAGCTACTTACTACAGACAACAGTTGCCAAGCTAAAATTACATAAATAAAGACAATATAGATCTACTTACAATCTGGGCCACCAAGTGCCTACTGTGGTCCCATGTCTTTTCCGGTGAACTCACCACTGCCACCAAGTCCAAATGATGCAACCGTGGTTGTAACATCAAGACTGCTGCCGAGGGAAGTCATCAGTGCTGACAAACCAGTGGTTGTTCCACCACCAACCGCCATACCCAACCCTAGAAAATCAAGAGTAGCATGCTTAGGCCCGTATACAGATGGAGTCCCCATCATGAGCTCTTGCAGACCAGACCGCCCATCATAGCCCACCCCAAGCCCAAGTCCAATAGATGCACCACCGTCTGTGTCGTCTCGCTCGAGCCCGTATCCCCTAAGTAGTGATGCACCGGAAGCAGATGCACCCATCTGAGCAGCTTTCTGAAGTAGTGCTGTCGCTGACATGGTGGGCTGAGGTGGCGGAGCATATTGCCGGAGGTCTTGTCCAGCTGTTCTAAAAATGGAGGATGCCTGATTGGTTGACAAGCACAGTGATACGGGTTCTTGAGCTGGAGATGGGAGTGTAAGATCAGGTGTTTGTGTGGGTTGGGTCATGGATTGAATCAAGTCTCTGAATCCAGTGGTTTGAGGTTGTGGTTGAAAATTCTTTGATGCAGTTGATGATGCAAATAAACTAGCAAATACACTGCTGCTTGTGCTTCCTGTATTGGTTGAGCTGGAGCTACCATTACAGCTTCCGGTGAGCCCCACCACCAATTGTGTTGGGTTGTCCAAAACAGGTCTAGGATCCTGATCCAACTTGGAAATTTCTGGCAAATCTGTAAGCAAGATGTCAGCTTGTGATGAATCTCTAGATGAAAGACTTAGGTTGAATCATGTTAAATAATAAATATGTGCAGATGTAACAAATCTGTCAGCAATTGACAAAACTTAACACCAAGACAAGACAGAAAAAACAAAACTTTTAGTTGCTTTCATCAAGACAAAATAAGGGTGCTGGTTAAAGCCTTAAACTTTATGTTGCCATACCCGGAGTTGTGGCAATACACAAAACTGAAGATGTTACGGGCACCACAGGGGCGGCAGTGGGAGGCGGTGGGGGTGGAGGCAGCTGCAGTGGTGTGGGTGGCGGGGGTGGTGATGCCGTTGAGGTTGATTGTGGTGTTGATTCTATGAGTGGAGGTTTTGGGTCTCCATCTTCCTTTGGAGGTTCATCCTCTGGTGGACCTTTAGCACTCTCCACTGCTAAGGCATCACAAAATGCTCGGTGGGTAATAAAGCTATCCCTCCTTCATATTAACAAAAGAAACTCTCAATATTCAAACATAAAAACACATACATGCTAACCAATGTCGAATTTCATAAACAATAACCTTGAAAACAAAGTCCCACAATCACATTTATACTCTCTGGTTCCACAAATCTTCATATGAGCTTTCCAGTCAGATTGAACCGCGTATTTCTTCGAGCACTGATCACATTTCCATTTCTTCTCACCATGCTTCCTACAGAAGTGCTTTTTGATCCCAGTGAGATCACCCAAAGCCCGTGTTGGATCATGGTGAACACACGATGGCTCAGGACATACATACACTCTTTTCCTAATCTCTTTGCTTGTCCTCTGTTTAAGCTTCCACGGCAAATTGTGTCCCCTTCTATGGAGTTGCAAGTTCTGGTCTCTCTGAAACCCCTTATTGCAAATCTCACACACAAATCGATTTGTAGCCATCAAAGTCTTGGGAGATAGGGCAATCACCTCTGCATCTGGATCTATACAACAAAAACAAGAAAATCAAGTGATTTTTACCTAAATTTCAATTTAGCAAGTCCTAACTCATAATCTATTCTGCTACTTACATCCAAAAAGGTATGCAATGATTGCTTCAAACAGCATGAAATCAATTAACGATTAAGCACATAGATTTACTAATTAACCTTATATAGAACTCCCAATAAAGGCAACAAGCACAATAACCATACAGATTAAGATCATAGTCGAATCAAAATGTTACCTGGCATGCCGGCTAGATTACGCTTCCGTTTCACCGGCTTTTCTGGCGGCGGCGCCGTCTGATTCGCCGGAGAAGAAAAACTCGCTTCACCGGAAACCGTCGACTCGTTCACCGCCGACGAGTTATCCAACTCAGTGGTCATGATCACTCAACAGCCCTAGGGTTTTGCTTCAACTTCCGTATACAAAAAAGAACACCTCCAACCAAATCAAGTACATCAAAAGCTTTTACCTTTTCTAGGGTTAGCTAAATCGAACTCAATCTACACCAATCAATCAAACCAACATCGATCGATTCCATTTGCATCCAACACTCAAATCAATCAACAAGCTAACAAAATCCCCACCACAATTAAGCTCCGGTGATCCTCCTCACAGTGAAATCAGTCCCAAACAGTACAAAAACAAGGGTTTCAGACATTCGCCCTAAATTTCAGCCATATTGATCGAATCTCAGAGCAACAAACAGATCGCTAGAATACGAAATTAAAGCCGAAAGATATAATATTGACAAACAACAAACAACAAAATTGATAGAAAGATCTTCGAACAGAAAGTGATCGATGACCGAGGGTTTGCAAAAAGTCGTCGTTTAATAATATTGAAATTTGAAAGGGGCCGAACTGTAGATAAACCGAAACATTTGGTGGTCTAACTATGGTTAGGTTTTTACTTGAGGTATTATTATTTTCTAACTATGGTTAGGTTAGATTAGAATAAGGTCTTGTAGGTTTAAAAGGTGATATGCTTTTGGTGTTGGCCTTTTTGGTTATGGTCCAACATTGTTTCTACACGTGGTGTATTATGAGAAATGTTTTTGCCCAAATATGTTGATTTTTGTTTATGGAGAAATTATGATGTTACCTAAAATTTGGGTTTATACCTAAAAACATTTAGCCATATAATCATGAGCTTATTATTTGCGTATTGAATAGTTCAAAGGAGAAAATATCACACACATATAACACAACTTCTAAATTTATATGTGGCAATTAATTTAAACCGTTAACTTCATAGGAAGCACACCACTACATATACACACATCTTGATAACATTGGTCCCAAGACTGTTTTGGTGCTACATATATAGATTGATATTGCTAATATTGTGTGTAACAGATGTCTTTTATTTAAGTTTTCTATTTAAAATCATATTTGTTTTTTAAAAGTTAATTCCGTGTATTTTCGAACAAAACATATCTCAAAGAACAAAGGAATACATACACACAAAAACACTGATATTAACACACACCACATATATTGATATTATAAGAGGCATATTACTTGAAAATGAAAAAAAAAACATTAACATTTTGTCACAAGTATATAAGATCACAATTATATACGCATTTATTGTCCTATTTGTAGTTTTCCATTATTTCAAATAGGCTATAAAATATAGACAAATCATTGATTAACATGATTTAATTAAATTTTAACAGATAGAGAACCTAAATTTTGATATGTTTTAAAGCATCACGTATCTTGATGACGCTTAACTAACACCTTGTTACCAAATGAAATTCAAATTAGTGGGCTGTAGTTGATGGATTATTCGGGTAAGTCAAATCAATTTAGTGTTGGTTAGGAATTAGTCAATGTGATTTGGTTGTTTATTAAATAGTATACATTGTTGTATTATCATTATCGTCAAAAAGTTTTATCTTGTCTTGTTTTTAAGAAACACAAAAATAAAAATATTTGTTGTGTATTTGTCATCATCGGTTTGGTATATTATAAGTAGAATTAAAGTAATTGGATTTTTTCATATATAACTATAGATGGTCAGACTAATATTAACTTAGATTTGAGTTTCTAACGATTTAAAGCAAGTTTAGCGACTTGATAAGTAGACTAGCTTTTATATTTTGATAGTTTTATGCTTTTTTATAGGACTTTCAAATAAAAGTCCGTCACCACTCTTGCAATCGTCATTGTGACAATCACTATCAGTGTCACCTTTATTGTCTCCGCCACTACAGTTATCCCATGCGACATACCTCCGTCGTAAAATCAGATCTAACAAGTGAAGCCATTTTAGTGCTTTTATTCTCACATATTCTACTTCACCCGATCTCATTTTGCTAGGATTCCTTTGTGATGGTTAGTTAACCAATTGATCCTTCAAAATTTTTGAAGTGGCTCATTTAAATCCTAGTTTGACTTGAATACGTTTTAACCCGCCCTAATGTTTGCTCCAAAGTCCATACATCCCATTAAATTAAACTTTACGAAATATCACATGTGATCTTTAACTTCATTATTTAGTCATTTAGTACAAGTGTTAGAGCTATTTTAGTAACAATCACATAAATGAGTTTATTAGTTTGAAATTTGTGTCATTAAACCATATAATTAATACAATTATCATAATTATAACTAGTTAAGACACATATATGATATATCCTAGGAAAAAATTGGATAATCATTTCGGTAAAAAACCAACAAACTTTGTAATAAAAGTGAATGATCTTACAAGCATAAATTATATGCATTCATATTATATGCATTCATAATTAATATGATCTTTATACGTAACTTTTTCAACATACAAGCTTAGAGGATGTGGTGTGGTACATGAGGGGGGCGTGAGTGGGTCTCTGTGGCTCACGCTCGTGGGAACACCAATCCCCTCCAAGCGTGAGTGGGACCTAAAGGCATCACACGTGAGACACTTAACCAACGTTCGATCGTCGGGGTTCGATCGTCGGGGACACCGTTGAATGATCAAATAATTTTAAAAGACTTTTTTAATCAATATTTTGTTGAATCCAAACTGATATAAATACATAATATAATCTTCATTTTACACAACAAAACACACTTTTAAGTTTTAACCTTCATACTTTTTGCATTTATAAAAGTGTTTTCGTCAGCATCATCCACCACTGCTAATGATAGACAATCTTCGAAATGGTTGTAACCGCGACCCAAGGATTGGTACAACACCATGAGCCTTCCTCATGTTCGAGAACCCAAAAAGCTACACTCAACTGTAAATCATTAAGCTACTAATAACATGCTAGTAGAGCAGTAAATGGTTATTTTTCTATAGAAATAACATAGCCTGAAGATGTATTAGACGTTGTTTTTTAATAGGCTTAACACTGTTTATGAGAATAGTTGAAGATGTGCAGAGAGTGAATCCTAATTTCAACAAATGTTTGATGGAAGAGGTAAAATTGACTTTACCTCCTTAGAAAAGTGCATTTGTCATGATCTTCCAGATGGGATACGAAACTACTAGAGATTCATTTGCTGAATGCTTCAAGATGTTCGATTGAACTATTAGGTTATGTATATATACATTTTGTAAGCTATAAATAATGTATATGGCATGAAATATTTACAAAAACAGACAACATTAAGCATCATGAGGCATATGAACCTAGACACCACTTTCGTTGAATATTTAATTGCATTAATTACAGACATTGAGAGTGGTGAAATCGCCCTAATACGTAGCAACGCCAATATGTATGTGGTGACCATGCACATCCTTCCACAATACTAGAAGCTATGTCATCAACTCAAAGGATCAATGTATAAGGGTGGGTATTATCTTGTTGATGGCACACGATAGTGAAATCATTTACGGCTCCACATGGTGAGAAGCGTATCTCATACGTATCAGCTCATTAACACACCACAACTTTAGTGTTGGTGGTCGATAGTAGTGGTGCGACATTGGTGATTTGGTATAGTTTTACGTCCCCGTCGCAACGAGAGGCTATATTCTAGTTTGATTTTAAACGACAAGGGATAAACAATATTTTAATACAACTAAGCTAATGTAGAGCCTACATTTGTTGACCAGATGAAGAACAAAAATGAGCAAACCATCACGAGATACGAAATAGAGAAGTGCATGACTAAATTTGTTCAGATTGTTTACTATTTTAATTGGTTTTATTATGTATCAAAATGTTTTATATTATTAAGTAATGAAAGTTTTTATATTACTTTTATTAGTTATTTTAATAAGGTATAGATAAAATTTTAACCCTCTATTATTACGATAACAATGCTAATTTTTCAAGATCAATCAAAATCATTAGTTTTTTGGGAATAAACTCATTACACATATATAAAAATATGTTCTTTTATATATATATGTGTGTAATTCATAAGCGTATAAAAATTTAAACTAGTATAAGTTACCTTTACATTTCCGCCATATCTTGCAAATATCTATGAGATGTGAACATATCTTGCACTAGTGTAAACTTTTTTATGCTTATGAATATACACATATACATAAATAAATATATCTATGTATATGTGTAACGAGGTTATTTAGAAAAAGTAATTATTATTGAATTTGAATAGTTAACACTTTTATAACACAAATAAAAGATTAACATCTTATTTTTAAATGATTAGGATGTGAATGAGTGATATGAATGAGATGACACCTACGTAAAAATCAATGTTCCTTAGTGTCACCGATCACACCATATGCCCTTATCATCTTTTGATAAACATCACGATTTGTGGACAAATTTGAAGTCAAAAGAGTGAAAACCAATGAATTTGACCTCTAATTTTTAATAGCAGCACTTGTTGAATTTAAAGTGACATGAGTTATAATAGGGGTACGTGGTGAACGTGTCTAGATGCATGATGATGACGATGGTCTTTCATTTTCTCAAAGCGGCTTTTCATCTTTAAGTAGTAAGACTCAATTTAGAGTTTTAACTTTATGTCATTTTGCTGTTGCTTTATCCATTTGGTGCTTTTAACTTTAAGTGGGTGGGTGGTATGGTGTTATTTTGATGTGCAATCTCCAAGTCTCTTATTATTTTATTTATAAATTTGTACATAATTTAGTGCTAATTGTTGAATGTTAAAGTTATTATACAAAGTAAAACAGGTTCGACAGGGTAAAAATAACCTTGGAGGGTTAGAATACTGTCAACAATCCACACCCTTTGACTTTACTTTTCCTTAATGCTAAAAAAATAATATTAAAGGAAGAGTGTTATTCATCCACTTATATGTGACAATATTTATTCAATTTTTTTATAAGTTCAAAATCAAACTCACTATTTCAAGTATGATGTATCGTTAATGTTAACTTTATTTTAAACACTATTAAGCTCTCTTTAGACCTATTTAAATTATTATATTACTAGTAATAATTAGTATTAACCCCCCACCCCCCATTGCATGAGGAGACCATGTCAAACAACACCAATGACACACTACTATTAGTGATCATTAACATTGAAATAGTTCGTATTAAAAAAGAAATTAAAAACAAAAATAAAATAAAATCGAATAAAAAGTAGACGTAAACGTTGAACCATACAATTGAAATGTAAAGCATCTAAAACAATAAGTAAGTCGATATAGGACTAACATCTTGCGACAGGGCCGCTAAATATACGAACATATGCGTGAAAATGTTGAAACACACACGCACGTTGCGACATGTTAACTTGCCAAATTTGAACCGAAATGTAAAATGAAATATTTTTGAAATATAAAAAATATAAGAAAGCAAAGTTGAAAGTAAAAAACAAATATTAGGGATGAATTGTAAATATATACAAGTATTGAGTTAAAATAAAAAGTTAAAGATTACAATAAAAAACAAAAGGTAAAAGTGGATAAAACTTACTTAACAAATGGTATAACTTATTATGCATAACCAAACTGGTAATTAGTATATATATAATTAGGTAGAATTATTTGGGTTTAATATAAGTGAAGAACCACATTTTACTATTTTCTCAACATTTTATAGTTTGACCAGTTTCCCTCCTTGCCTCTCTACTTCTATCTCAGCCCTAAAATTAACATGTTATAGAACTCAACCCTACATAATTACTAAACAATAAGTTTAAACTAGGTTTATTACTCGTCGCTACCGCGATATGGTACCTATCGTGATAAAGTATAAACTACAATCGACCCGGCTTCTTTTTGAACTAACTTTACGTCAATACGTAGAGTAACTCGAATTTATAACGTTGAACAAAAACATTTAATATTTGACCTGACTCTTTTCCGAACAAAATAAATGTCGGAACATAGGCTTATAACCGCTACGACCGTTTCTGAACTAAATTTACTTCCAAACATATGGTAAATGAAAACATATTATATTGACCTGACGCGTTTCAAACCAATGTTCAAACGTAGGCTCAAATCGTACATAAAAATAAGCATGGAAGCGTGTTATATTTAACCAACTCACATAAAAAAACATATTATCAAGTCGTACTAACATTTTATCTTATGTCAACTAACATTTACTTATGCATCTAACCTTTACTTAATCTTTATTTATACAACTAACATTTTGATTATATTGCTAACATTTATTCGTACTAACGTCTTATTCTTATCCTAATTTGTCGTTCTTATTCTATTTTATTTTTATAAACTAAATTCATGTTTTTATAACATAATCTTATACTTATTTAAAAATTATTATTGATATATACATAGACTACGGTTATATAGCCGTTATTGTCACACCCGACCGACGGCGGAATCATCGGGGTGGACGAATGGGAGACGATTGCTCATAGCACATGGAACTAATTAAGATGAAATAATATTAAATTTCATTATTCATTAAACATTACAAGAAAAATAAGTAATTGCAAAACAATCAAAATACAAACAGAAACATAAGACTTTCAATTAATCTAGGTCCAAGTCCTATATGAGCACAAGAAGATCTTCAAGTATCAAACCTGAAACATGCTACAAAATAAAGGGTCAACTATAAAGTGGGTGAGTTCCCATGTTTTAAACACACGCATATATGTATATATATAAAAGGGTTACAAGTAGCAATTCATGTCCATGGTTACGAGTTAGCAAGCTTATAAACACATACAGTTACAACCAAACCTCGACTTGATTACTAGTATATAAGATTGGCTAAGTGTACTTGGTTCCGATGATGAACAAGCATACGTCATCAGGAGTCGGCAATACATCGACTTTAGCACCAAATAGGCTTGTCAGGCCCAAAGATTTAAGACGTCGCTAGGCTAGTAATAGTTGATAATTGTAAACAAAATATGTATCTCATATAAGACTTACAATAACACAAATAACCATGACAAAAGGTAAAGATGAATTGCATGTGCATTTACAAGTATCAAGATGTTTACAAGTGTAAGTTTATAAAGTTAACATGTTTCACCCCAAAAGGTGTGAAATAAAGTAAAAAGGGGGCATGACGAACTCACATGGAAAACTCATAAGTATAATGATAGTTGTAGAGTACATAAGAAAGCTTGGATGTCAAGAGTCAAATGTAATGTCCTAAATGATAAAAAAACAATAACTTGAGGTTGGAATTCATTACAAGAAGTTAGAACGTTTAGAGAATGCTAAAAAACGAAAGGTAGATTAGAGAAAATATTATTGCATCAATTTTAGATTCTAGACAGAATGTTTGATATGTGTTTGAACAGGTTTTAAAAATAGAAAACGGTTTCATAAAATTAAAAATTTTATAATTGACTAGTTCAAAGTCTCCCGGACAACTTTCATTCAAAAACAATTTTATGAAAAGATCTTTAAATAAGTTAAACAAGCAGCACAAGACATAAGGTGCTAAAATGCACACTTATTTTGTGAAGGCTATTGTTGAGTAGTCGGATTGAGTTTGAAGACGTATAAACTGTCGTTGAAAAGGTAATTCAATGAACTTAACATTGGAGTCTGAGTTTATCCAAATTTAGTTTGTTATGATCAAGTTATGGTCGGTTGAAGTAAGATAATATTCTGCCAGAATTGTAGTAAGGCACTTATGTGCACTTTTAAAATCGTTAAAGCATGAAACGGGTTAGAACATTTTATTATCTCAATATATGGTATATTAGTATTCATTTGAGTTATAAAAATATTCTAATACTTTGGAATAGCCATCATTTAGAACAATAATCTTGTGGAATAACCGAATGCGGCGGCATAGCCGTCCATATGCAAACGTGATTCTTTGTTTATGTTAGTG
>BJCM01266036.1:0-16985 GCA_018326385.1 Flaveria bidentis | reverse complement strand
ACAAGTATATAAGATTGGCTAAGTGTACTTGGTTCCCATGATGAACAAGCATACGTCATCAGGAGTCGGCAATACATCGACTTTAGCACCAAATAGGCTTGTCAGGCCCAAAGATCTAAGACGTCGCCAAGCTAGCAATAGTTAATGATTGTAAACAAAATATGTATCTCATATAAGACTTATAATAACACAAATAACTATGACAAATAAAAGTAAAGATGAATTGCATGTGTATTTACAAGTATCAAGATGTTTACAAGTGTAAGTTTATAAGGTTAACATGTTTCACCCCAAAAGGTGTGAAATAAATTAAAAACGGAGCATGGAGAACTCACTTGATATTTATAAGGTGATGATAAGAAATTAAATGAGGCTCCAACGGTTTCTTTTACAAGTTACCTTAACGTATTGATTCTAAGATGAGGTTTAATAATAAGATTAACGATTACACGTGAACTAGGGTTTCAATTGGAATTTGGGGATTTAATTAGTTAAGTAAAATAATAAATCGTTTATGTTTTGGTTTAATAAAGATGATATAAATCAATTAAGACCAAGTATAATTAAGAATGATTTAAAAATTTAGGTTATCGATTTAATATCAATTTAATAGAAATTAAGTATAATATGTGAAAAGAAATAATTAATTTAATAATTAATTATTTGAAAACTTGATAAAATGAATTAATTAAATACTTATTTAAATAACGTTAAAATTATTTAAAATCATTTTATAAAATTTTGAGCTTTTAAAATGATTTATCATAAAGGTTTTATAATACAAAACCTTAAAAATAAGAAAAAAACAAATTATATTGTTTTATAAATTTCAAGAATTTAAATAAAAGTTAACAAATAAATTTATCAACTAATTATGATATAACATGCTTAAATGATTAGATGAATAATTAAATATTTATTTAAATAACCATTTTTATAATTAAACATATAAAGTATTTGAAATATGTAATTTTGGAGTGTTTTGGAATAATCCAAGTTTGGACTATAATATATTTATAACATATAAATGACTTAGTAATATTTTTATAATCTTTTTTATTCTTTAACAAGTAATGAAAGTTAAGAGTTATAAGTTTTAAAATATTAAAATTTAACTTAATAATTTCTGAAATATTTTAGTTAACAAAACAATATTTATTTAGATTTATTATTATATTAATAGTTTTTCTGATTTAATAAAAATAATAATAAAAGAAAGCTGCCAAAATAAAAACATGGCAGGGACAGGGTTCGAACCCCTGACCTGCCATGTATAAGTGTTTGTTGTTAACCAATGGGCCAAATCCCGATTCTTGTCTTAAAACGCAAATTAATTGTTAAAACCATTCTTCAAATAATTCCCCAAATTCTTATAAACCCTAGAATCGTTTGTCATCAAATTGATCTTTAATTAGGACATGTTAATCAAATTAACATTAAGGCTTTGTTTCCCCATGTTAAAACGAGTATAATGATGTGCGAAACTTACGTGATTGAGTTCGAATTGATGCTCTCGGGTTACGAACGAGTCGCGACTGCTTAGATGTGCTTTAAGGTGCAAACGTTGATGATAATCAAATTCCCTTCGTATGAAGCTTCAGTGGATGTTTGGGAATCAAAGCCCTCAAACAATTTTATGATAGAATGCTTTGAAGATAGTTTTCGACCAAGTTGCAGGTTTGAAAGGAAAGTGACGATCGAGAGATTCGAATGGGGAAGTTGTTTGTGCGATTGATAATGCAGAATGGTTTAAAGGATCGATTAGAACGTTTCCCAACATTCAAACATAAGCAATTCGAATGGTTACAAGATTGACGGTTTAACGATTTGAATTGATTGTTTCGGTTTTGATTTCTTGAGTTAAAGGTCGAATAATTATAATTAAACATGGTTTTAAGTTCGAAACCGATGCATAAAAGTTAAGGTTCGGTTTAATTGCATTCAATTCGATGTTTTGTTGAGGATCGGTGGTCGCCGGACGCGTGGCCGAAGTTTGGCCGATGACAGGGGAAGAGTCGACGGGCATAGGGGTTGTTTTAAGGTATTTTGCAATTTGGTCCCCGAAGTATTCATCCTTGTTATTTTATGTATTAAACTTCTATAGTAAGTTTTAGAAATTACAAGTTAAACCATTGACTTATAAAACTAATATAAATAAATTAATTATTTATTAAACTTTTATAAACTTGTAAACTTTATAGTTTAATTATTTAATTTCAATAATAAAAATTCATAACTACTAATAAAAATTCATTTAATAATTTTTAGTAAGACTTTTTCATTTAGTTATTTATTTATAAAATAATTAATAGCACTTTATAACTTTACAAAAAGAAGTATTTATATCTCCATAAACTATTACAAGTTTTTTTTAAAATAATTTTAAAAAATAATTCACAATTAAAGTTGTATATAATCCATTAAAACCATTAAAATAACTTAATAATGGAAATTCAAATTGAGTTCGGGTTTATAGTTTGAAAATGACGGATGTTAATGTGTGTTATGCAATGATAATAAAACAATAGCCGATGATAATCGATATCCAAAGTTAGTTTATTTTTAAACATGGATAATGATCAGCTCTATGTTGCATTATCTCGAGTTAAAAATAGATAGATGTTAAAATTATTAATATTATATAATGATGAAAAAATAACTAACAAAACACCAAATATTGTATACAAATAAATTTTTGGATATTTATGAATTTAAAATATTGTTTTTTATGTTTAATTTAATTTGTTTATTAGTTAAAGTTCTTATTTATAAATTTATTTCATTCTATATTATACACTATTTAGATGTATAAATATTAATAAAGAAACCTACTAATGTTAAATATAGCTAACGTTAAAAATTATACATAAAAGTCAATATACAAAATATTATCAACAACAATATAACTTACACAACTTTTTAAACAACAATAATATTTTTTGATTGAACCCGTGTCTTACACGGGACTTTAGCCTAGTGTTAATATATATATGCAACCATTTCTTGCAACAGTAATATTTATGTTAGTTTGCTCAGTTTATTGAGCTACATGTCTATATTGATAGATATTTGCAGTAACTAACCTCACAAAGAATTCCATCGATTTTTAACTTTGGAAGTGTATTAGAAAATTTAAAGTAGGTTTATGTTTAGCCAATGTCAAACAATCTACTTTTAAATGTTATGGTACCATTTTATAGAGACTATATCGCTTACATGTTAACTTGCATTGTCCATCATAAACTCATAACTCTTTTATAAACTTCAAATATATGATTATGTTTTGAAGGAAACATATTATCATAATCTTGCGCACATATAACCTAAAACATTTTTACTATAATGGAGATTCCAGTTTTGAGTACCCCATCTTTATCATCCATCCACTAATTTAATCATCATCACTACTCCCTGAGAACATACATTCCAATGATGATTCCAGTTTCCATGGATTCTCTCTAGATTCCAACTCAGCCTTTCTTTTAACGGTGAATTTCTTTTTTTTACTTATTATGTAATTTCAACTCATAACCTCCGCTTAAGACGTTTTAAGTTGTTTCGCTTATGTAACTAGTTCACCAACCCTAGTGACATCTCATCTCAGATTATTGTTCAAACATATAAAATCCATCAACAGGGTCCATTTTGATAACACTAGTGGCACTCATATATATTTTCTTGACAAACAAAAGCAAATAATAGAATATCATATTATTTAAAGTTAATTTCAATTTTATTATTCTCTAAGGTTTGATAAATTAAATATGACCATTTTTCTTCAAATATTATAACCATCAATTTACTTCTAATTTTTTTTGAAATTTTAAATTTGTTTCAGTTTCAAATCAAAAGTTTTATTACTTTGGATTAAAGTTGAAACAACGATGATATTTTTGTATTCAAATTAAAACAAATTATGAAATTTTTGAAAGTAATTGTCATTTTTTTTTTAAAGAATATTGATTATTTTTGTTAAACCTGGATAGCAAACTCGAATTTAGCTGTATTACTTATTTTAAGAATGGAGTTTCTTTAAATTTTATATGGAAATAAAAATAATAAAAAATTGCATTATATTGACTTGTTTTTTATATGTGAAGTAAAAAGATTCCCGTCACGATGTGTTAGCAGATGATATAGCAGGTAGTCAGCACTGGCGAGATGGCAGAATTCCCTCTTCACGGTCACGGGTATAGCCTTTCAACGTTTCAGTCATCAACTATTTATTATTATTTTTTTAAGATTAAATAATTAAAAGAAAATCATATTTTTTTATTATTAGGATGGTCGTAAATTACATATAAAAAAAGGTTAGTATATGGTGCAAGTTCCCTCCCATATATGCATTTTCGGTGAGGGATTGTTAGGAACTCGATCCATGGGAACATGCAAACAAGTGTGTAACAAGGAAAATGGTCCAATCGATAATACTTTCGTAATTTTTTCATGTTAGTGCATTCGAAAGGCTCGTATAGACGATTGGTTTTATGTAGATAATAAAAAATGTCAACATGTTTAATAACCAACATTATGTTATTAGTTTGTTGATTAAAAAGTGACTAGTTTCATGATAGGTAGGCTACCATTGATTGGTGTGGTAAGCATATTAAAAAATCAACAATTAATATCATTACGTGGGATCCACCGTGCCTCAACAAGATTCCCTCTCCAATATCCGACGTGGAAGCCCGCCACGTGGACCCACAAAAAAACAAAAAGATAATGAAGCCCCGACAAATCCACAAAACTAAGCGCCCTTTCGCCGTTTCCCTAGAAATAATATTAACACCTTCCTCCTCAATCCTCATGCACATTAACGGCTACTTTCATCATCAATCTTCATTTCATTTCTTTTTCTTTTTCTATAATAATATATAAATAATCATTTTTATATACTAATTTGGCGCCAATTCCACACCAAAAGAACCCTTTCTTTCTTTTTCTGTTTCTTTGACTCCGCCAAATCAGCATAAAAACCAGGAAGAAAGTCCTCGTTACAAACAACAAACACAATTTTAATTTAATTCCACCAATAACAAAAAAAGAGAACAATAATTCAATTCCAATTACACAAAAAAAAAAAGAAATTAACTCTTCAAATAGGTGAAGGAAGAGATGTGGGGTCGGCGGACGATGGCATGTCCGGCCCGACCCGACATCCTTCAAGCATAAACACCACATCCGACATTAAAGGTCGATCAGTCGGGTTGGACGTGGTGCATAATAATCCAACCTTTAATCCTAACAAGAACTCTTCCCACTCGGAAGACTCAGGGTCTAGCTCCAATAGACCCGGTTCCAAAAGCTCGGAAACTTGGCCACGTTGTAACTGTCTCTTGACCCACTTCACTATGTCCTCATCTTGATTAAACATTACCGGGTTTTTGCCCGTTAAAATTTCTAGCAAAACCACACCGTAACTGTACACGTCAGCTTCTTTTGTCATTTCGCCGGTTAATGTTGCTTCAGGGGCTACGTACCCTAGTGTCCCGATCGGGCTTGCAGTTGTGGATGTTGATGGTTCGGCTTGTGTGGGCACGGTTAGCTTGTTAAGACCGAAATCAGTTATGTGTGCTTCGAAGTCAGCATCGAATAGGATGTTTTGTGGTTTGATATCCCCATGGACCATCGGGATCGAATGTACAAAAGCTAGCCCACGAGCGATGCCTAACGCGATCAAATGCCTCATTGGCCAGTTCAAAACGTGCCCGTCTTGATGTGATGCTTCTTGAAGTAAAGTGGCTAAGTTTCCATTCGGCATGTAGTCATAAACAAGTAACCGCACGTTATCAGACCGGCTTGCAAAATACCCACGAAGAACGGTCAAGTTTCGGTGTTTGACCTTCCCCAGTGATTCAGCTTCTCTTTGAAATGTTGCTTCTGGAACAGAAGTATCTGGAAGCCGGCGGATGGAAAGAACAGTTCCATCCGCAAAGGAGGCTTTGAAAAGAAGCCCAAATGTCCCACGACTCAACACATTTTCTTCATCAAACTGTCTTGTGGCCTCGAGGGCATCCGCGTAAGTGATCTTATTCTTGAAAATAACTAGCTTCGGAGCCCCGTTTTCCCCTCCACTGCTAGTGTCTCTCCCGGAGCTTCCACGGGTTGGGCTTGGTTTCTTCACCTCACCGGACTTTCCCATCGCTGACAACCTTCTCCGCCACCGGAAAAGCAGAAAAACATACCCACAACACAAAACTAACAGAAGCAAACCACCACCAGCTGCCAAACAGATCAGTAAAATCAGTTTCTTCTTTGAAGACATTTTCTTCTTGCAGTACCTTTCAGATGGCTTCCCACATAACTGACTGTTCATTTCAAACACCGAAGGATCAGTAAACCGCGATCCTAACATCTTCGGTATCTCACCTTCAAGATCATTCCATGAAAGGTTTAAATATCTCAGGTTAGGAATAACTGAAAGACTCACTGGAATTTCACCGGTTAAGTTATTTGAAGAGAGATCCAAATCTGTTAAGTTTAATAGTTTCCCTAAAGATTCCGGTATGTGGCCGGAGATATGATTTGAATTCAGTAACAATGCGTTAAGAGACGAACAATCTGAAATGTTTTCTGGGATGTCACCGGTTAATCTGTTATGACTTAGAGAAAGCTTTTGCAGATGAGATAGTTGTGAGAGACTCACCGGAATCGAACCGGATAAAAGATTCCGATCAAGTTCAAGAACTTCAAGATTCGAAAGGTTCCCCAATGCAAAGGGGATGGAGTTAATAATTTTGTTGTCTGAAAGGGAAAGCACAATGAGGGACGAAAGGAAACCGTACTCCGGCGGAATGTCGCCGGAGAATGAGTTGGATGACAGATTCAGATGTTGTAAACTCGACAAACTGCTGAATCCTTCAGGGACACCACCGGAGAAATCATTTTCTTCCAAAGCAACAACTTTCAGATTTGGTAAGCCAAAGAGTTCAATCGGAAGTTCACCGGAGAAACTCTGCTTACTTAGATCAAGGATAGTGAGACTTCGTAAATTTGCTACTGCTGCCGGAAACTCGCCGGAAAACCTGCAACCACTCATGTTTAACTCAGTTAAACGAGGTAAACCACCAATGGTGATCGGAAAGCTGCCGGAAAAGTTGTTATTGCTCAATTTCAAAGAAGTTAAGTTGCTGAGCTGTGATAATTCTCTTGGAAAAGTTCCTGTTAACTTATTGTTGCTCAAATTTAACGATTCAAGCTCTGAGAGGCCTGTGATACTCGAAGGTATCGTCCCTTCGAAAAGATTTCTTCCAAGTGAGAGGAACTTTAAGCTTTGTAATCCCTCAAAAACATCAGGAATTGGACCTGATAACCTATTTCCTTCAAGATCAAGAACATTGAGCAAGCTGCATTTCACGATTTCACTTGGAAGAACGCCAGTTATCGAATTGTTAGCAACTTTAAGTTCTATTAAACCTACCAGATTTCCAATTTCAGCAGGTAAACTCCCAGAAAATGAGTTTGCAGATAGATCCATTCGTGTAAGCGTGTGCAAATTCGTTAACCAAAGAGGAAAGATTTCATCAATGTGATTCTCGTGAAGGTCTAACACTTCAATAAACCTTGAGAATGATGTTGAATTTGGGGGTTTTGTTAAACCCGTGAACGCATTAAACCCTAAATTGACGATTCTTAACGAATTAACAGGATTCGACAGCAGAGATGCAGGGATTGAACCTGAAAACGCGTTACCGACGAGAGATATCTCTTGAAGATTCAAAAGATCGCCGATACTCGCCGGAATCAGCCCCTGGAGTTCGTTATCATCGGCACTGAAGTGAACCAACGACGAACAATTACCAATCGCCGATGGTAGCGTACCGTACAACCGATTCGAGTCGAGAAGCAAGTATTGCAGGTTCTGGAAGCTTCCGATCACCGGCGGAACCTCGCCGGAGAACGAATTGAACGATAAATTAAACAATTGGATCTGAGACGCTGCTGTGAGATTCCCCGGGATGTTTCCCGACAATGCATTGGAAGAAACATCGAGGTATCGAACTCTAGGAGGTATGTTTCCGGCGATTTCGCCGGAGATGAGGTTATTCGCGACGTTAAGTACCAACAAGTTCGTTAGGTTTCCGATCGCCAGCGGTAAAACGCCGGTGAAGTAGTTCCGCTGCAAATAAACAACTCGTAACAACGAGCATTGCGCCAGAGCGGCCGGAATCGAGCCGCTGAGGTTATTACTATGAAGGCTCAGCGTCCGCAACCGGCTGAGCTCCGATATCCGGCCGGTGAGCCGACCGGACAAAGCGAGCCGAGGTAACCGGAGCTCATGAACTCTGCCTTCGGCGCAGAAGACGCCGCGCCAATCACACGGCGCAGCTGGAGTGGAGGTGTTCCACGTGTCGAAAGCGCCGAGGGGATCGAGTAGGTTTTGTTTGAAGGATATCAGAGCTTGTATCTCCGCCGTTGCCGCCGTGACGGAGGTGGTGACGCAGAATAGCACGGCGGCGATGAGTGTGAGGAGGAGGAAGAGGAAATTAGCCGTTGGCATGGGGATTGAGATATCGATGGTGGGGAGCGTATGTTAGCAGGCATGGCCAGAAGAAACAAGGGAGAAAAATGAAAGAATCGCCATATATCATATATGTCGTGACAATATATAAACAGATGCAGGCAGAGGGTGTGTTTTTTAGGAAGTAAATTATTTATATTGCACTTGTATGTAAGTTAGTTTTATTTTGATATAATACTAATCTAATTTCTAACATAATCTTGTTACTTCTATAAAATTAATTAGTAATGGAAAGCTAAAAACTGTGCTAAGATAATTGGATAACCGTATTTTAAACATTAAAATATTTTATAAGCATTATGGTATTTAATAATATAAATTGATCTCTTTGAATATGTTTCTACCCCATCTTTAAATTATAAAAATAAAAAATCATGTAAAATGAGTATGAGTAACTACGATGAATATTATATCTATTCTATGTCTATTAAGTCTAAAAAAATATCAATTGTTGAAGAACTATGTTAATATATCTTGTTTGTATAATTGATTTAAAGATGTGAAAAGTTATTGATCAAGTGATAATAATTGAAGTTTTAATTGATCTAATAATTCAAGGTTATTGATCGAGTGATAATACTTTAAGTTTTAATTGATCAAATTATGTGGCTTAAAGAAGCTTATTCTAAGGTGAATAAGCATATGATAAAATCACGAGGACCAAATGCACAATTATCAAAAGATGCAAAACGGGAAACCGGAACTAAGTTTGATGAAGCATGAAAAGTATGAAAGAAGCGGGATGGAAATCAGAGACCGAGAAGTGAAGAAATGCAAAAACCGAAGGTTCAAGACCATGGTAACTTAAAATGGGTATAACTTGAGGTAGGAAAGGAGTTACAGGACCCCCGACTTGTCAACGAAAAGCTCGTGAAAAACTACATGTGAAAATCAAAATTTTATAGGGCCCGGCTTATGATACACCACCCTAGGCGTATCATACGTCGGTCGGCATATTGGCGGCGTATTTGACCAAAAATTCAGAAAGCTGAGGGGGGCGTATGATATGCCACCTTGGGCGTATCATACGCCGGTGACTGAACTAACACCCGGATTTTATGGAAATTCATGTTTATTTAAGTCAAAACAACCCTAATTCAATCTAGAACTTCTTGGAGACGAAATGTGACGAACTTGAGGTGATTTATGGTGTTTTAAGGCTTTTCAAATCATCCACAAACATTCTCAAAGTTAAGATTGAAGATTGAACGAAAATGATGCGTGCCTAGGTTCTTTTGATTGCTTTCGGGAGTACGATTTTTATAAAGTGAGATGATTGGTATGATTAATTAGGTTTTTGTATTAAACATTGATCTATTGAATGCTACATTATATTTTGATTAATTTAAACAAGTTACTTATAAATAAAGTTGTTTGCTTGATTATTAGTTTTTCGTTTCCTTGCATCGTGAACTCATTAACAAAAGTAGGCAACGTGATATAAGTGAATTGGTAACATTATGAATGAACGGGTTTTAAAATATTGTTCCTTTGTTGTCACTTTAATTAAAAATTAAGATGTTGAAGTATTGTTTCTTACAAATCCTAATTTAAAAGTACCAATTGTTGATCTTGCATAATTTGAAACCCAAAAGTGATTGTTTCTCATTATTTAATCAAATTCGTTTTAAAGTTCATTGCTTATGCACGTTTTGTTCCTTAATCTAGTTAAAGTTTTGATTTTTAATTATAAAGTTTGAGTCTTTTAGTTAATTATCGTATTCGTTAAACATTTTTCACATATTCCATGTGGAGACGACCTTAATTACCTTTACACAATAAAAGTAGCTAAGACCCATAAATTAACTTGTTTTTTATCGAGTCTCGAAAACCAGATCAGTTATATTAATAAAATAACAAATAAGCTAAAAACTAAACATTAGATTAATATTTCTTTCGTACATTTATCTATGTGACTATGTTACCTTCATGTATTAGCTCTACGTGGCTTTGAACAAATACATAACCATTACTTGCTTGATAGTATATCACATATAAATACTAGCATCTTTGCTATATAATCTTGTATGTTTAGTCGAAGTGCAATACTATACAAATGATATCTATTTGTTTTTTTGCTTAAACTATTTTTCATATTTATTATTGACAAATTAAGAATTCCATGCCCTGGTTATTTTGATACAAAAACGAATCTTAGTATGAACGTATAAGATATTTTTCATATGTGTTGGTAGAAACTTAGTTGTTAAAAAGAAGAATAAAGAGTTGTTGTTAAAAAAAGGCTCTTATGAAATCATCAATTTGTTTAGCCAATATGAAATCAAAAAAGTTTTCATATTGTTATCATTATTCACATATGTGATTATTAATACACATAGGTGCGTGTACAGATTTTTAATGTTAAACAAAGCACCGCATGTATACATAATTAGCTTGATAAATAAATGTGACTATGTGAGTGATATAGAGAGTGTAATAAGGAAATAGAAATGGAAATCATGTTATATATAGAGAAAATGTTAATGGGGGAAGTAAACGTCATGTATGGGGTCTCGTGTGATATTTGAGGAGGATGGGAGAGGATGCATCACTCGTATAGCCTGACTGCTCATTATGACCATTATTTTTGCATATCAAAGTACACCATTTATTATTGCACTGCATACAATTACTATGTGTTCATTAATCGTGGGTGAAATTGTGAAATACAGTGCCTGCTTCACAATAAATACTATTTATTTCGTTACCAAAAGTTTGTCATTCAAGAGTAGTAGTGGTACGGTTGGCTATCATTTTTCACTCAATTATTAATTAAATATGGACGAACTGAATATGAAGTTAACTTTTTTTTTAAAAGCAATGTCATTAACGGGGCTAGCAAGAATCTACAACCCCAAAGAGTACAATACAATAAAATAAAAGAAAACACAACAATACAAAACAATACTATAAGCAAGGTAGGTAGCAAAAGAAAACATAGAAAGAAAAAACCCCCTAATTACTTCTTATTCTCTCCCGAGTACCCGACCTTTGGATCTATTTTTTACCCATAAATGAACGAGCACCTTTATTTCCATTATAACTTTCCTAGGGGAGACTTCGAGCCCTCTGAAAATAATTTCATTACGGTGTTTCCATATGCACCAGCTAGTTGTGAACATGATCGCTTGCATCCACTTCTTCCTGTATTTATCCTTAGACGTCCATTTGTGTGACTCCACTAGGTCTCTGTACTCGAACATATACGGTGCCAGGATATCAAACTTAGCACATATGTGTGTCCATATACAGTCCGCCACATGACATGAAACTAGAACATGCTCCACACTTTCTTCGTTTTGACCACATAAACGTCATACTATGTTATTGACATCAATGTTCCTTCGTTTTAGAGCCATACGAGTAGGTAAGCTATTCAATTCCGCCCGCCAGTTATGGATGTTTACTTTCAACGGTACCTAGTTATTCCATGGGAATTTATAACCTCCCTTAAAATTATCGCCTTTGAAAAACTCTTTTTTGATGTCTTTTATTGAGAAAGAGGCCACTTTCTGTTCCATCCAAGCCCACTTGTCTGGCCCAACTGAACCCGATGGGCTTCCTAGCTCTCTTAGCAGCCTTCTAAACTCGTCCAACTCGACTTCTGTCGTCAAACTCTTTTTCCATCTCCAGTCCCAGCCCAACGATGGGTCATGTACATAACAACGCTCTCCTACCTTCACCTTCTTATTCTCTTGAACTACAAACAACGTGGGGTATTTTTGATATAGCGGTTCCTGTCCAAGCCATCGATCTAACCAGAATTGAATTTGGTCACCTGAACCTACAACACCAATAATCATATTACACAGATTTATATTATAAGATTTTATTTCATCGTTAACCTTTACAACAGCTCTCCATGGACCCGGGTTTGATAGCTTGACGGGGAGTGGGAGCCATGATCTAGAGTTCTCGTGAAGTGCCTAGATTACATTCCACCAAACCGATGTTTTTCTGTCTTGAATCGCCACCACCACCTAGCCATTAGTGCAAGGTTTGTAATCTTCAATGAAGCAATGCCTAGACCCCCTTTGTCTTTCGGAATAGCCACTTTCTCCCATGCAACCCAGCTAATCTTTGACTGTGATTCATTCCCACCCCATAAGAACCTTCTTCTAATTCTGTCCAGCTTGTCGATGACCAGCTTCGATGCCTTGTATAATGAGAAGAAATATATTGGGAGAGCGTCCATAACCGATCTAATTAACGTTATCCTTCCCCCCATTGATAAGGTTTTTGCCTTCCATGTTGTTAGTCTCCTCTTAAAAGTTTCTATGACTGGATCCCAAATATGAAGTTAACTGATATTAGCCGTTAATGGATGATCGAATGTGAGGAACAATATATATGTCATCTGTGGATGACGTTTAATGTACGTGTGCGTGTGATTATTAGATAAAAAACTAAACATGGGGACAAATGTTTAAAGGTTTAACATGAGGACTAAATTACAAGTCGAAATTCCGTCATATTATAAAATCAATGCAATCCTTTCTTGCTCGGTTTCTAATCCATAAGTAACTTAATCACTTGATCTTAACCATAATTTTCTCAACCTTGATTTGTTTTTCTGGAAAGATTTTTTAATTTCCGGCTCTCCATATAAGTTAGGTGGTACATTGTAACATCCGATCCCTCACATCATCAGTGCTGTCCGCTTTACTCTCGAGGTGCTCATGAATTTGTTTTTGGTTGTTCGTGAAAACTTCACAGGGATGCCACTTATCAGTGGATTGTTATCAACTAAACACGCATAACTATGGAGTTCTCTTTTTATCTGTAGGTAATGCCCTCAAAACATGCTGGTAATATTAGAGGCAAGACATTCCACCTAAGTTTGAAGGTTTAAATTTTATAATATTTAAGTTTGAAGATTATTCAACTTAAATATGAATTGTAAAAGAAAAAAAAGGAGATTTTATGTCAACGTTAAAATAAAATCTTACATGAAGAATTATACAGCAATAAACATGAAGAATATATCTGGGTATCATTTAATTTATCGTTGGTTTTGGGTTGTATTTTCAAATCTTTATGTTTTTATTTCATTTTGAAGTGAGATGTTTCTCACCAATTTATTTATTTATTTATTTTATATTTATTAAATATTCATTTAATGATTTCATAGAATGTATACGGATATGAATATATGAATTGCAACGATTAGACATGAAACATGAATATAGACATGAACATGGAGGTGGTTTTATCAATCCAAATCCGATCTATTATCATTCCTAACTACACATTAAGATACAACAATATTATAACAATTCATAAGGGATTTTAAATATAACTATAAACTTTATATTATCACTAGTACTTTATACATAGGACTTAATATCTCTAAAATCTCTGAAGTTAGAAAGTTATAGTTTATTACAACATAAACCGGTCAAATTTCATTCCTAACGTGTAAATATTAACATGGATTGCTTTTTATCTTGTATGGTGACATATTAAAGCGTTCAATAATTGATGAGATGGCCTTGTACATTAACAAAAGGTTTATATGCCATTAATGTAAATAAATAAATAAAATTATCTACATTGCCATCACAAATGTTACCAGTTTGCTAGCTAACAGACGTGGTGTACGTGTATTATTGATTTTACGAATACATGTATTTTAAACAATTTTAAGAAATATAATATAACGAATTTGATTAAAGTAAAACAAGGTTAAGAAATTTTATTTTAAACATGTGTATGGTCCCTCATACGTGTTATGTTACATACTTTTGGCCGTTACCAGTTTGGCTTATGGGAAACCGTAAAGCCTAATATATAAATACTGATAATGATGATATTTGTTCATAATTGGTTTCGTCATAGTAGTTACCACTCAAGGTAGCCTACGATATCTAAAAATACTTGTTAAAAATTTTATATCGTAGTAATGTTGACAATAAAATAAAGACAGTCATGCATTCCATTCTTTTAAAATGATGAATGAAAGTTAATCTTGGGCTACGCCGCCATAGTTTGGTCGTATTTTTCCTCGCGTTATGCAACATGAATTTTGTCGTTATCACCTTGGCTTGTCGAAAGCCGAAATTAATACTGAAACGGATTCCAATAATACAATATTAACAGTTCACTTATAATTGGTTAGGTTCGTCACAATACCACATTGATAACTGTATTCGCTATAATACAATACCAAAAACTATATGAATTTAAATACAAATTCGTTTTTCAAGAAAATAATATCGGAACGTAAAAAACTAAAGGCAAGAAACACATTGTCAATAGTGGAACTACAATGGGGTTTGGTAACTTTTCGACAGTCCTGTAAACCATATTTTCTCACTAATTGGGGTTTGTAAGCAAGTAATTTTTATAATAGTTTCACCCTCAAATAATCAAGTTATAAATAAGAAGAAAACAAGAAAATTTATATCGCGGTAAATGTTTTGACAATAAAAGAAACAAAACAAATTAATATTTAACGACCGATATTATTATAAAAAATGTTGAACATCGTCAGTAATAAAGAGTTTGACAATCGTTTTAACGATTAGTATGATTGATTCAACAAATTAGATATCACCACTTTTATTAATATAAGTGCTTCAAGCATCAGAATATCATATTTTTTTTATAAATATTATTGTTTCAATAGGGTTTTTATATAAATATACATATACAAAGTTTGAGAACCGTATACATGATGTTATTTAACAATGAACCGAATCCAACTCATTCTTATCAAGTAACTATAGATACGTTATCAGGCAGGGGTCGCTAGATCTTATAAAAAACGGTAGGGGTCGCTGGTGAAGAGGACGACTCGAGGCCGAAAATGACAGCTGTTCAAATAGCTCGACGCTCGAAACTCGCTCGAACTCATTCAAAAAATGCTTGGAATTTTGCTCGTTCGAATTTCCGCTCGATTGTAAATGAACCGAGCGGCTCGGTTCGAATTTAAAACGAACTGAGCATGAGCGAAGGGTCGCTCGCTCGGTTTCGCTCGAATTATTTATTTGTTTAGTTTTTATATATTATATATAATTATATATGTTAATTTATTATTATATTTAGTTATTTATTAATTACAAATATTTTAAATTTTTAGTATAAAACTCAAAACTTTAATACACAAATACATTCAAACCTCATTACCTCAGTCCTCACTCCTCACCATCCACAATCCACTCCTCGTCTCCTTCAACAGCCCAGTTGCCAGCCTCTAGCGACCTGCGACCTACGACCACTCTCTCCTCTCCACTCCCCATTCTCCAGCAGCTTCCACCCTTTGGGCCTCCCCTTGCGGCCGCTGACCAGGGCGTTGCTTGAATCTGAGAACATGCGACCGGTCTTCGACCCCTGCTGCACGAATCTGCGAACCTGTGACCGGTCTCCGATCCCTGCTGCCCGAATCTACGAACCTGCGACCACGAGTCTCCGACCCTACTCCGAGCCGTGAATTTGCGAACCTGGAACTGCGTCTCCGACCATACTGCGAGCCGCGAACCTGCGACCATGACCCATTATAACACAAAACCGAGCAAAATCGAGCAAAACCGAGCGTTCGGTTTAAAACCGAACCGAGTTCGAGCATGAAGTTTGCGCTCGAATTTGTAAATCCGAACCGAACCGAGCCGTTCGGTTTAAAACCGAACAGAGTTCAAACGAAACTACGTTCTGTTCGATTCGGTTATAAATAATCCTAATGACAAGAGGCAACATATATAGTACATATTGTCACTATGTTCAATTAATTTACATATATGACCTTGTGGTTATTTACCTCAATGCATTAACCCATTAATTTTCCTATAACATTAGATAACTTTGATAAATATTATTTCATGCTGGATTTTAGTATCATGTTTTAATTATTTTGAGTCCTTTAAATTACTACAAAATAGGAATTATAACTTTGAGTATGATAAATATTTGTTTTTCTTGCTCTTCATATCTGAACTATAGAAGATGCAAAAAACCAAATATTTAAAATAATTGCTGACGCTACGTTAACTTTTTGTAAATCTAAAACTAGGTTAAATCTTCATTTACCCGTTACCATTATATATTATATTACCAGCGGTGAGTGTAACCGCTGGTAGGATTAATCTTGACCGTTCAAAGTGACTGAAATTAAATCTCGTCCCTTCAAATTAGGCAGTTACGACGGTTACAAGGTGGTTTCAGACGGTTTATGAGTGGTTCCTCGATTTTCGAAGCAGTTGGCAACGGTTTTTGTCTCTTTCCAGTTTTTCTCCCCCACCCTGCCACGATCGCTTCCGTTCACCTGATAACAACCGCCTGAACTCTCCCTATAAATTCTTGCACAAGGTGGGGTTTCAGAAATAAAGAACCACAAATCATCATATGGTCAGTTTTCGTCTCTTGAATCCATGTTCATCTTCATCCCGATCATCATTCGGTGTCTTGAATTAGGTTACAAAGATTCAAATCAAATCCATCATTTTTACACACTTTTGAGACACGTCCA
>BJCM01266035.1:0-12247 GCA_018326385.1 Flaveria bidentis | reverse complement strand
AATACCATATCTCGAGGATATAAAATCTTTCTCGTCATTTCCAAAATAATACCCTGATTATGGAAATGCCCTCCCCAAAATTTATAATTTATTACTATTGTATATATTATTATTATTATTATTTTTATTATTATGTTTTTGAAAAGAATAAAAAATTTTAAAAGGATATTAATTCATAGAGATCAATTCATAAAAACGAGGTTTATCAAAAGTTTTTGTGAAAAGATCTGCTTTTTGATTTTTTGTGTCAATGGGTATTATATCAATAAATCCCTTTTCATGGGCATCACGAATTGCATAAATCTGAGTTTCGATGTGCTTGGTGCGGGAATGATGAATAGGATTTTTAGCAATCCCGATGGTTGCTTCGTTATCGCAGAACAACGGCGTGTGGAGAAAGTTAATTCCATAGTCAATTTTGGTGTTGTATCCAAAGAACTTGGGAACAACAGCTAGAAGCAGCAATGTATTCTTCTTCTCCTGTAGAAAGATAGACAGTTGTCTGTTTCTTGCTCTACCAAGACACCAGACAATTTCCCAGGTATTGACATCCTTCGGATATCGATTTTCTGTTTAGCCTGCAACCATTAGAATCACTATTAGAATAAGCATGTAAATCAAAATTCCCACCATAAGGATACCATAAACCTAAGCGAGATGAGCCTTTGAGATAACGAAATATCCTCTTGACATATTTCTCATGTGACTCTTTTGGAGCTGACTTATATCGAGCACAGTATCCTACAGCAAAAGTGATATCAGGACGACTAGCAGTAAGATACATGAGAGAACCAATCATAGACCTATAGAGATGAGGATCAACAGGCTTCCCGTTCTCATCAAGAGTGAGACAAGTCTGAGCGGTAAAGGGAGTCATTTCAGGAGATGCATTGTCCATCTTAAATTACTTCAAGATTTCTTTAATATACTTCTCCCGATGAATAAGAATTCCTTCTGGCTTTTGTTCAACTTGCAAACCAAGAAAGAAGCACATTTCTCCCATCATACTCATTTCAAATCATTGACGCATCACTTCTTCGAACTCCCGACATAAAACAGAATTTGTAGATCCAAAAATAATATCATCGACATAAACTTCGACAAAAAGCATTTCACCGTTCACTTCTTTTTTGAAGAGAGTCATGTCGATGGTACCACGAGAGAAACAATTGCTCAAGAGATACTGTGTCAGGGTCTGATACCAGATTCGAGGTGCTTGATGAAGACCATACAGAGACTTGTCAAGCTTGTATACTTTATCAGGAAAGTCAGGGTCCTCAAAACCTGGCGGTTGACACACAAATATCTCCTCATCAATATCTCCGTAAAGAAAAGCACATTTAACATCCATCTGATAGACATTGAACTGCTTATGGGCAGCATGAGCGAGAAAGATCTTGATTGATTCCAGATGGGCAACTGGAGCAAAGACTTCAGTATAGTCAATCCCTTCTTCTTGAGCAAAACCTTGCACAACCAATCTAGACTTGTTATGCACCACCACACCACGATCATCTGGTTTGTTCTTAAACACCCATTTTGTACCAATTGGGCATTTGTTGGGAGGCAAGTCAACCAAGGTCCAAACTTTTAGCTTTCTAAATTGTTGAAGCTCCAATTGCATTGACTCCACCCAGCATGGTTCAAGTAGAGCAGCGTGCACATTTTTTGGGATGGTTTGAGAAATGAAGCAGGAAAAGAGACAAATATTAATCAAACCAGACTGACTCCGCGTCCGTACACCATTAGTGATAGATCCAATAACATTATCAAGAGGACGATCTTTCAAATTTTTGTAGTCGGTATCTGAAGGAAAAATGTGAGTAGAAGTTTCACTCATAGATTGTGTAGGATTAGATGAGGGAGTGGGAATAAGTTGTGAGGGGATGGATGTAGGTGATGAAGAAGTGGATGTTGGTGACGTAGAATCCAACAATGGAGAAGATGAACCAACATCAGCTGAAATGGCATCATTTACAGATGGAGTGGAATGGACAGGTGATAAAGTGGAAGAGATAATGTTGGTTTGAACATTTTGAGTGGACGCATCATCATCAAAAACTGGAAGATTGAATGAATTAAACACAGTATCTGAGTCAAAGAACCATGCTGGTTCAGATCGAACATCAGAAGAGTTAGATTCCTGCCAATCAATATAGAACGACTCTTGAACGATACGTGTTCTGTTGTTATAAACGCGATAGGCATTTTGAGAAGAGGAGTATCCAACAAAGTAACATTCATCAGATACAACACCAAACTTTGTCTTCTGCGACTGAGTATTTAGAAGAGTGCATGAACATCCAAAAGGTCAAAAGAAGTCAATTAAAGGTTTCCTTCTATGAATGAGTTCATAAGGAGTCTTCATCTTATCCTTGAGAATCAACACTCGATTTAAAACATATGAAGCACAGTTTACAGCTTCAGCCCAGAAGATAATGGGTAGAGAAGATTCTATCAGCATGGTACGTGTAGCTTCAATGAGAGTGCGATTCTTTCGTTCAGCGACACCATTCTGTTGAGGTGTCCTGGCGGCACTGAACTGTCTTACAATCCCCTTTTGAGCACAAAAGGAATCGATAATCTGATTTTTGAATTCAGTGCCATTGTCGCTTCTCAGATCCATAACCTTTCTCTTGCTGATTGTCTCAATGGAAAAAATTAATTTATGTAATTCTTAAGCAACCTCTCCTTTGTGAGCAAGAAATCTCACCCAAGAATATCTTGAGAAATCATCTGTAACAACAAGGCAAAAAGATTTTTTTGCAATAGATTTAATGCTAATTAGGCCAAACAAATCAATATGTAACAGCTTGAGAGGACAAGTTATGTTGTTTTCAAGTTTGGGCTTATGTGGTTTTTTGTGTTGTTTGCTCTTGGCACACGCCATACATTTTTCGTTAACAGAAAAATCTTTTGAAGGAAGTCCTCTCACAAGATTGTTTTTCAATAACTTTTTTATTATTTTAAAATTAACGTGGCCCAATCGACGATGCCATAAAAGAGATTCAAAGGTTGAAGCTTTAGAAAGAAGGCATGTTGCAATAGACTTTGACTCGTTGGAGTTCATATCAAGAAGATATGAGTCATGTTTTCTCGGAGCAAGCATGATAATTCATTCTTCTGGAATATTAATATCTAATTTTAAAAATAGACATTCATCATATTTAAACAAGACTGGAATGTTTTTATCGCAAATTTGAGAAACACTTAGAACATTAAATGCCAACTTAGGAACATAGTTGACTTTTTCCAAGGTTAAAGAACCATTAGAAACTTCTCCTTGCCCAATCATCCTTCCACCCTTTTTGTCGCCAGCAAAGGCAACATATCCTCCGTCAATAATCCGATAATTGGTCAGTAAGTCTTTCAGCCATGTCATATGTTTGGAGCAACCACTATCTACGTGCCACATGCTATTCATAATTTTAGTGGATGACTCCTGAAATGAAATAAAAAGAAACCCAGTGCAATAGGAACCCATGATTGAACCACTTTTTCTTTGGATGAAGTAGATTTTTTGCAAAAGAAATTGCTAACCAGTTTTGTTAATTTATTTCCACAAAAATTTCTATTCAGATGTCGATTAAGCAATGTAGGACAATTCTTGACAAGATGATCCTCTTGACCACACCTAAAACAGTGAGGTTCGTGTCTAGGTCTGTGATATGATGAGGTAAAAATATGATCAATTATAATTTCCTCATCACATTCACAAACACTAGAATCCACGTCACTAAAAGTCTCATACATGCCAACAGGTCGAAGTTTATTTGAACCAAAATTATTATTTACAAAAATAGAGAATCTCCGTCCGACCTACCAGTAGAACTAGTTCCACTGGTACTAGTTTCTGACGAAGACGAAATTCTTTCATCAGATAAAGACATATTTGATGGAATGAAAGATGGAATGGGATGAGAAAAGAATTTTTCAAAACAATTGGTTTTAATTTGCTCAGTTGACTTAGCAGACAGATCAGTTACATCACAAACATCATCAGAAGAGGAAACATCACCACAATGTACTAAACTAAAAGATGAAATAGAAACGTCATGAGAACATGAGACATCAGAGTCTGTTACAGGAGAACTAGAAACAAAAACAAAATTTAAACTAGATTGTGATCTAACATAGACGACTGACACTCAGGTGTACTAATACTAGTGCATTTAAGCCCACTACTTGGTCCATAGTCGTAGTCTTCACGAACGTGCTTAGAGTTAAAACCCTCTAAACCTGCAGACATACTGTCAGTATCTATTTTGATTAAATCATTAGAAGGATGAGGAATAGGCATAGGAGAATAACAGTATGTACTAGGCGGTGGATAAACCTTTGCATTTTCATAACCCAATCTCGTTTTAATCCTAGCTCCCCGTTGAGATTTACATAGATCATCGTGTTTCATTCTTGATATGGACCATTTGTCCAACTTTGACTGAAGTTTGCTCGTTTCAAATTCAGCAAGGACAACTCTTTCAGTCAAAGTGTTAATCTCAACATTTTTTTATTAAAACAATTCGTTTTAAATGATCATTTTCTTTTAAAGCTTCATTTAATTTAACAAACTATTTTGATTCATTGAATTTAAGTTCATCATTGATTCGATTTAAATCCTTTTCATTATCAATTAATAGTCGATTAGCTTTGTAAATTCCAAATAATCTAATTTTGCAAGCAGATGAGCACATATCCTGAATTACCTCATAGGGAAGTCCCATCACAACCCTTTCAGCAGCTAAGGCCTTTTCACATTTGCACACTGGAGTACTTGACTTTTCTTCCTCAACAGTGGTAGTATCAACATCACATTCCTTCCTTTGCCCAGTGCATGAACTTCCTTCCTCTCTTATACCTGCAGATTTACCTCCCCCTAATCCAGTATCTTTCTCTACCTTCTCATTCTCAGATGTCACAACTTTCCTTTTGGATTCCTTGAACAGATCAAATCCATCTTTACCATCTTCCTTTAATTTCCTTCAACAAGCTCAACATCCAAAGCATGATTTATCTCAGTTCTTGTTTCCTCAACTTTAGCACTCCAATCAAAATTAGAAATCAATGCAGTCTCATTCTTGTGATTCACATCTTCTTTCTCCTTCTCAGCTGTTAACCTTAGAATTCCTGAATTGCTCGAATCGGTGACAATTGGAGATGGACAATCACATTTAAAGTGTCCCAATTGTTTACAGTTGAAGCATCTGAATTTGGACTTATCAAATCCCAGTTTTGAATTAGATGATTGACCACCGAAGTTCTTTCGTCCGATTCTTTCCATAAATCTTCGAGCTCTAAGGGTCAACATAGCCATCTGCCATTGAATATCAGTTTCTTCAAGATCATCAGGATCCACCTGATACACGTCTTCAATAGTCATTCCCTTCCCTTTTAACTCTCCAGCTAACAGTGCTTCATAGCTTTGAACAAACATTCCAAATAGAGCCATAGTTTCAGATGGGATTGAACTTTCAACATTGGCCTTAGGATTTCCCTGATCTCTTCGAACACAACTGTTTCTACTTGAGAAAGTACTTCTATTAATTCCTCCTTGCATTGAATTCTGTATTTGAGAGCTTGCAGCGGATGACAATAAAGCAGCATTTTGTGAAAAACCATGCGTGGGCATCATAGTCTGGTTAAACTCTAGTCTCTTCATGTCCAACTCAAAGGATTTCAGCTTATTGATAATATCCATCAGCTTGTAGTTTGTGAATCATCTTTCTTGTTTAAGCATCCTTACTTGAAGACTCTAGAGGTGGGAGAGAATCTAGAAGCCTGTTAACTTGTTCACTGTTGGAAAGCTTTTCATCATATTTCTTCAAGGTGCTTGTTACAGTCAGGAAACGATTTGTGAGATTTGTCAAACTCTCATTCTTGTATCCAACAAAAGAGCTGAATTCCTTCTCAGCCTGAATGCTTTTATCCTTTACCAAATCTACATTCCCATCATAAAACTCACATAATGCATCATAAAGAGATTTAGCATTTTTATGCTCTGGAAAACGGTTGTAAATGTCTGGAGCCAGAGAAAGAGTTAAAGCACCAAAAGCCTTTTGATCACGATCGATCAACTTTAGATCCTTTTCGGTGAAAGAGGATGGGTCCTTATTTTGAGAGACAACATACCAACAGTAACCATTGGTATGTGAGGACCAGAAATAATCGATTCCATTTGGTTTTGATCAGTGTAGAAGAAAAAGGTCTTGAGACATCTCTTCCAATCTTCAAAATTGTCTCCGTTAATGAGTCTTGGAGGTCTATTGGGAGCAACACTTTCAAGATCTACAAGTATGAGTGATGTTAACTTAGACATGATAGTTTCGCTGAGATTACAGTAGTTTCGGCAAGAAATAAGATACTTTCGCTGACAATTTCGCAGAAAACTACTTTCGCTGTAGTTTCGCAGAGAAAGATAGTTTCGCTAACAATTTCGGCAGCAGTTTCGCTAGCCGCCTGTCACAGCAGGCTTAGTTTCGCTGATAAGTTCGCACGAAACAAGCTTGAACTTTCGTTCAGACACACTTTCGGCAGCAATTTCGCTTGAAAGTCCTTCACAATAACTGGTGAACTTTCGTTCAACAGGCTAGTTTCACAAAACAACAAAAGAACAATTTCCAAATCAATATAACCCGTAGTTTTGCTGGAAGATGGTTGACAGTTTCGCTGAAAGAACTACAGCTTCGCTGATCGATCCCAAAACCCTTTTATAACACAAAATCAATCTGAAATCATCAAAAACTCAATGAATTTGAGATCTGATGATTAACAGGGCTTCCACAACAGAAAACAAGGTAAACTCAATCAGTTTCCATATCAAAAACATCCAATGAGTGATCCAAAATGATTGAGACAAGATATTGAACAAAAAACCACAAAGAAACTCAACAAATCATGAGAACTAAGGCTCTAATACCATATTGTTGGTCCATGTGATCGAATTACAGTGCAAATGATGTTAAGAAATGTTTAATATCCCATAACTATACTAAACAACAATCACAATGAAGATTAAACACAATAAGAACTCATTCATAATAACATAATGATTAATGACAATCAATAACATAAAGCACAAGGATAATTCTATGTATTAACTGCTTTGACATGGTAACTTGCAATAATGATAATCGATTAGGGTTTTGCAAGCTTACTTACAATGAGAAGAAACAAAACAATATATATCAGTCTATAGTTTCGCAGAAAGTTTCGCTGTCAGCGAAACTGCTCTGCCGAAACTACAATTTCGCCAGACGAAACAGCTGTTTCATCAGGGGAACAAAACAACAAACTATGAGCGAACTTATAGTTTTGCTCACAGTTTCGCTAGACTGCCAAAATAAATGAATATAAGTAGTTACAAAGGAAACTAACAAAAGACCTATTACACTGAAAAGTAAACAAACTAAACTAAAGGTGAGTCCAACCTACAAATGATCTTCATGTGTCTCCATCAAGACGACAGAGAACCTGAACACACCCACAATGACTAAGCTATATGGTATTCTAGATGGATACCATGTAGAGATTGAAAACAAGAGTGGCCGTCAAGGAAGCAGACCTTTAAGCCTTTCTGCTAGCAACGATCTCATGGTTGCTAAAGGCTCAAGACCCCCTCAACCTCAGCAGTACCTGGCATACTCTCAATAGTCATCAAACTCTTTTGGGCCTTACATCACATTCCCTGAGACCCCAAGGTCTCAACAGGCTCAGGCCAGTCCATTTTCGGACAGTTGTGCTTTTGTCTCTGAGAGTAGACACTCTAATAATTTTCAGTTTGGTTTTGAGGATCTGGAGTGTTTCAGCCCAGATGATGTGGAATATATGGACATAGTCCAACAAATGGCTTTGCTAACCTACATGGCAAAGAAGTTCTTCAAAAGAACTGGAAGGCAGTTCCCTTAGAACCCAACAAGCAGCAAGTTTGGGTTTGACAAAGCAAAGGCCAAATGTTACAACTGTAACCAGTTGGGCCATTTTGCAAAGGAATGCAAAGCTCCCAAATCAAACCCGGGATCTTCCATGCCTCCTCATATCATTAAACACCAAAAGTTGCTAAAAAATCAACAGAAACTGATGTTGTGGCACAAGAAGTTGATTGGAGCTTTATGGGTCAAGAAGTCACCCTTGCTCATGCACTCATGGCTTAAAAAGGCAACTCTAAGGTATATGATCATCTCTGTACTCCAACCTGTATTGCTATGGTTAAAATGTACCTAGACTATAACATGGAAATTAAATCCAATATTGAGTACTTAAACATCTTGAAAGCTGATTTTAAAAAGGCTGAATCTGACTATCAACATAAAATTGAGAAGTTAGAGAAAACAATATTTTTTTAAAACATGAGCACATCAATTACAAGACTCAAATCAAGGATTTAATATCCAAGTTAACTAAGGCTCAAGCCAAGCTAGTAATAGTTTAGGCTCAAGCAAAGAAGCATGCTATTTTTGAGCAATACTTCCAACCCATTCTTGCATCATCTTCCCACTCCAAAATTTGTTATCAAAACAAAGGTGGGTTGGGGACCAATGAGATTGCTCCACCATACTCTTATGAGTCTATTAGATAACCAAGGTGTGCTACTAAAGAGTAAGAGGTCCCATCTGCTAACCCATCTTTACTTGAGTTGAAGAATGATGCAACAATGGAGACCACCACAGGGAAGGAACAGGTAAATCAACCTATTTCTACTTGTGATGATCAACCGCTATCCACCAAAGCTAGAAGAAACCAGGTAAAGGCATCCAGAAGAACTGCCAAGAAAGTAGCTGAATCTAAGTTGAAGATTGACCCAAAGCAAAAGGGTGTTTTAATTTCAGCTAGATTCCAAGTGGTAGGCACTTTTGATTTAGGAAAGGAGTGTAGTACCATCACTCCTGTCCTGCCAAAGGATCAAAAGTCAAAAGGGGGGGGGGGGCTGTAGAGGAAGACAAGAAGATTAAGAAACCCCAGCCCTCAAAATGCCCAATGATTATCATTACATGCATAGTGTGAGGTCTGCAAAACCACTTGACTAAAGATTGTTATTACAATCCAGCAAGCACACATTATTTACAAAATGTTTAAAAGGAAGCAGCCAAGGAAGGATTCATATTTGGACCTTATCACATGGTTCAAGTGATGAGAAAAGGAAAGTTGGTTTGCGAAGCTAAGTTGCTTTCGGAAGAAACTCATTCTTCCGAAGGGAAAATGACTTCGGAAGTTAAGCCAAGGAAGGCTCTAAAGAATAAAAGAGCCTCCTGAAAACCTTCCAAGAAGAAGGCTACTTTGGAAGAGAAGGTAGTGAATACTTCTTTCGAATACAAAGAAGCTTCAGAAGAAAGTCATGTTGCTCAAGCTTTAACAAGCTTATCTAAACTATATAACCATAGGATGGAATGGAAGATCAGACAAGATGCTGCAGCCATACCTTCCTCTTCAAAAGCATCAATTGAACCCTCTACCATTCATTTTTGTTCAATTATGTCATCATCAATGGAAAAACTCAGGACCAGCTAGGCTTGGGTTTCCAATCAAAACTAACTTTTCACCTTATGTGTAGGGACATTCACAAGACAAGAATAATAATGCCTGGATAGTGGATAATGGATGCTCTAGGCACAAGACCAGGAGGATACATTTCAAGCAGAGGAAGTGTATCCAATGGCTTGTTAAGAGTTGACAAAGTGAACTTTGTCAAACAGCTTGAACATAATCTCCTAAGTGTTTTTCTATTCTGTGATCAAAAGCATCAAATGCTCTTCATAGAACATGAGTGCATCATCCTCAAACATGGGATGACGATTCCTCAGGAATTGGTGCTTCTTAGATCTCCTAGAAAAGAGGATATGTACAAGCTGGATATTAATAATGCTTCCCCATTAGGTGAAGTATCATGCTTTCTTTTCGAAACTGACGGTGATGAGTTTGTCTTATGGCATAAACGTATGTGTCATGTAAATTTTGAAACAAAGAATAAAATGGTTAAAAATAACTTGGTACATGGTGTGCCCAGAAAGGAATTTTCTGTAGAGACAACTGTGTAGCTTGCCTGAAAGGAAAACAACATACAGTCTCTCACAGATCCAAAGAGGTTACCTCTATCACCGCCCCATGATACTTATTGCACATGGATTTATTTGGTCCAACAAGTATAATGAGCATTGGAAGGAAATCATATTGCCTTGTGATAGTTGATTGTAACATCTCTTATTTTTGGTTAATAGAATGTTAACTTCATTTATTCTCACATGGTTCATTATTGGCAATTATGAAATTCAAGTGTTATTTGTGTTAATTCTTTTAATTATCTTTAGGTTATAATGTATGAATGTTAAAAATAAAAATATTAGATAATATTGTAGTAATAATAATAATACTAATAGTAGTAGTAGTAGTAATAATAATAATAATAATAATAATAATAATAATATAAATGACATGTTATAAAAGTTAACAAGTTAGTTTAATGTTAAGCTTCAAGTTAATAAAGGGGGTTTATTTGTCAATTTGGAAAACTTAAAATAGAACTTTTAAACATAAAATGTCAACTATTAAACTACAAGGGGCCAATGTGTAAAATTTCAAAGTTTCAACCCAAACCCCCCGCCCACCCCCGTAATTCCGTCCGGGACTCCGGCCACCCTCCGACCGAAGTCCGGCGTGTCTAGAACACCAAAAACCATTCGATTTTGTAACCAAAAATCGATCCGAATCATTTTGTAAACGTAATTCGAACTTTAATGCATCTAATAATTGAGTTATACATCGGTTATCAAGTCTATCCGTCGTATAACCGAAATTCTTTTAATTCATGGCCGTTCGGTCATTAAAACACAATAATAGTCGAATTAACTTAACACAAACAATCATCTATCAATCTGCAATCAATTACACTCTTCAGTTGCACCTATAACGAACGCATACATCGAATCCCATCATTATCTTCTATCGCAAATTGCACCATATTCGAACACCATCATCAGGGCTGTAATTTTCGAAATTTACAAGGGGCTTTGCATCAACGACATCACACGAAGCTATCCACAGTGTTAATTGGATTATCATCAACGTTTACATCTGGTTTGCATCACCCACGACCGCAACCTGTTCTTCGTTGGGAGCATCATCAATTCGAAAATTATACGGGTAATTAATCACACACATATACTCAGTTTTCTTTAGGGAACAAAAGCCCTATGATTAATACAATGAACATAATGGAATCCATGGTCAACTGGGATTGAATTGGTTCTAGGGTTTATGTGGAATTGGGGATTTATAGTTGTAGTTTATTTTAAGATTTAAAAACGGCTTCATATCGCGGTTGAGAGCCTTTAGTTCACTGGTTACCCATCCCCATCCCAACCTAGAGGTCCCGGGTTCGAACCCGGGCACCCTCTGTTTTTTTTAAAAAGGTTTTTTTAGCCTTAAATTAATTATAAAAAAATTATATTAAATATAAAAATAAAATCATCTAAACCTTTTCTGTATATTATTTCTTGAAAAACATTTTTTAAAATTTTATTTACAAATGTTTTAACTAAATATCTTTATATAATAGATTTGTATGATAATTCAAATTACTAAATTATTATTAGACATTATGTTTTCCTTGATTAGAGATTTATAATGATAATTATTGAATTCAAATATAATTTTATAACTAATTACGCAAGTTATTTACAAAGGATTTAATTCCTTTATAATCTTATAAATAGTATTTTCTTTTATCAAACAAATCATAAACAAGAGTTCACTAATTTTGTTTATAAAACCCCCCTAAAATTCTAATACCTTAGTTCATGTTAACTTGTTAATCTCATTATTAACCTAAATCTCTTAATATTTATATATTTAGGTGCCTTGTGATGTTTTATCTTGGAACGACATACATTATTCTTATTGATCTTCATTTTATACTTATTTGACATGTGAGTTTTCCTTGCCCCTTTTATATTTTCACACTAGTTTGGGGTGAAACATGATACTTATTCTCATACACTTGTAAACGTTTAAACTTGTAAGCACTTGCAATTCATATTTTTGTCATGGTTATTTGTGTTTTGTAAGTGTTTATATGAGATACATATTTTTGTTTGCAATCATTAACTATTGCTAGCTTGGCGACGTCTTAGATCTTTGGGCCTGACAAGCCTATTTGGTGCTAAAGCTGAGGTATTGTCGGCTCCTAATGACGTATGCTTGTTCATCATGGGAACCAAATACACTTAGCCAATCTTATATACTTATAATCAAGTCG
>BJCM01266034.1:0-47347 GCA_018326385.1 Flaveria bidentis | reverse complement strand
GCCGGTAGTATAAATTTTTGGCACGGTAGTGTAAATTTTTGGCTTAATAGTGTAATTTTTTATATAAAACTGGAGTTCGCCCCCCCTAAAAAAATTAATCTCGCCCCCGCCCCCTACAGGAGTGTTCAAACTCCGCCACTGCATAAATGTAAAACCAAATTAACCCAACCCGTTTCCCTTAAAGACACAATCAATTATCTAGTCACAATAAATAAAATTACAACTTAACAAGCGAATGCGACTGATTTTAAAAAAGAGACGTTCTAACTAAATTTAGTTCATTGAAAGAATTTAAACACATAATAATCCACAACTTCTCACAATGTTCTTTCCACTTGGTTTGTTTATTGGACTAGTATAAGAGGTACTAGTTTATATATGTGGTACTCTCACGACATGATATTATCGTAAGCTTGTAAATGTATCACATCTACACCAACTAATAATTGAACTTTGCACAAATCAAGTAGGTCTTAACATGAGTTGTAACGTGGATTAACTGATGGGTAGGAATAAACAAGATGAAAACAAGGTTAAGGTGTTTAAAGAAATCTGATTTCGCTAGCTTGAACACAAACATAATACGCAAATAATAAACAAAAGTAAAATACCAAACTTGAATCCTTCAACAAAAGATCTACTAATAGATATTTTTTTCACTCTTTTTATATTTATTTTTCTCATCATTTTTTTCTGTTTCTTTTTTTAAACTGAGATAAACAAATCAAACATAACAACTGAATCACATTATTTAAACACTAACTTAACCAGATTTTCTAAAACACAAGGGTTAACACAAAAAAGGGCTTAATTAACAAAGACTAGGTTCAACATGGGTGTAAACAAAAGAAAACGGTAAATAAACGGCTCAAAGTGGCTAACTAATGAATGATTTCAGGGTAGGGTAGTCACAGGCTAAAAACAGGACTAAATCCTAAGTACCTCTATCACTTCTGTGCAAGTTCAAAGTTCGTGGTCTCGACGCGTATAACCTAGACAAGTTCTAAAATGCACGTGATCATATGATATAAACGCTCAAACAAAGAAATGCATGTGAAATGAAAAAAATCAAGAATTAAAGGCTCAATCTCACATGGAAACGAAGGTAAACAGGGTTAAAGTTGTGGACAATTCCACGTTTATCATCTCTCAATTACCTCACTTAATTAGACGTTTATACCATTTTTTTAAAACCACTTGTTTAATTAACTTAATGTGACTTGAAAAGTTGATCATGCTCTAGGTAATTAGTTAGCACTAATCGGCATCACATCATGATTCGTGCAAGTCGTGTTTATATGCGTGGATGAGTTGTACTTAGTGCATTTTTTTCTCTTCTTCTTTTTTTGATTTTTTAAAATTGTTTTTTGTTTTGTTTTTTTAAATTCAAGGATTCATAAAAAAGTTTACAATATTATCAAACCAAAATACAGAATGTTTCAGTTTTGCCAACTAACCCCATCCCCACACTTGAATCTAACATTGTCCCTAATGTTTGAGCAAATAGATATACGCAATTAAGATAATCAAAGTGCAAGAAAGGGGAAAACTGAAACTCTCCTGTAATGTAACGTAAATGTACATGTCATCCTCATACTTTAACTTGACAAAGAATCTCAAGCAAATGATCATTCAGCTCCGAGCAATTACCTAAAATAAAAAACAAACACAATAACATCCAGTACGAAGAATTAAAAATAAAAAGTAAAAATAAAATGTAAAAAATAAAAACAAACCCTCGGGTTGTCACCCGGAAGCGCTTGGTTTATTTACGAGTCGTTAGCCAGACTCGAACCTCTCAATCAAGTTCCAACAGGGGCGAGGTCAACCACTTCTTCCTCGTTCTCAATCACTGGCCCGCTAATGTAATGCTTCAAACGATAGCCGTTTACCTTAAACTTCTCCCCGTCCTTTTCCTCGATTTCAATTGTTCCGTATGGAAATACCTCGCACACAGTGTATGGTCCTGACCATCGGGATTTTAATTTTCCCGGAAACAATTTCAATCACGAATTGTACATCAACACCTGATCCCCACACTTGAATTCTTTATTACCTTTTAGGTGGCGATCGTGTAATTCTTTCGTACGTTCTTTGTATCGACTCGAATGTGCGTACACATGATTTCTCAATTCTTTTAACTCGTGCAACTGGCGAAATCGATTCGCTACAGCCACAGACATATCTAAAATCACTGTCTGTAATGCCCGGTATGCACGATGCTCCAACTCTACTAGTAGATAAACAATCTAGTAAATGCATACACTCTTGTCAACATAGTCTCCTACATGATTGCAAAAGTCGCTAGGCGCTGCCAAGTCGGGCGAATGAGGAGTTGCGCGTACTCGGTCTGGGCAAGGAGTACTCGGGGAGTACTCAGATATAATAACTTATAAAGAAACTAATTTTTAAGAAATTATATATATGTCAAATATAATATGTTTACAAATATTTATAACATATTACGTGAAAATCAATATATATTAAAAGAATATGTTCACATACTATAGTATTTTAAAATATGATACTTTTTAATATGTATACACATAGTAATCATTTAATACTCATAAATTATTAAAAACAACAAAAATGGGTGAAAATAGCGAAAATCGGTGAAAAACAGCAAAAGTCCGAGTTGGACCAAGTAGGCCGAGTTGGGCTGAGTTGGACTGAGTAGGTCCGAGTTAGGCTGAGTTGGTTCCAGTAGGGCCAAGTTGGACCGATTCCGAGTAAGGTTGATCTAGTTGAAGAAAAGCTCCTTAGTAAACCTCTGAGTTCCGAGTACTCGCCGAGTACTCGACCGCCTAGGCCGAGTTTTACAACACTGGTCTCCTATAGGTATAATCTTTATAAAGGTAGAGGTTTCTCCCATTTGTGGGTAGCATGTGGCTGTTGCACTGGGGTTAGTAAGATAGTTGGTGGTTGATTACCATAATTGAATCTCCCGTTTTATGTATATTGTTTCATCCGTGCTATTACTCAGGATGTAAACTAATCATGGAGATGACAATCATGACATGTTTAAGGTAGACATTAAAATGTAAAGGAACATAGGTATAACATGTATAGGCACATAGGTTATGTACTTCTAGTCTGTGATAATATGCAATGAACCTAACTTCCTAGAAGCAACAATTTGAGCTTATATAGTCTTGGTAATAGCACATCTAAGAGCCTTAATTTGGTGTTGATAGTGAGCTTTAGTGATTGACATGGTGATGTTGCTATCAGTGGTTGGTATCGTTCCTGTTATTTTTATGGTTGTACAAAGAGACAGGGTTTTGTGTCTTGCAACACCATCTTTGTCGGCAGCCTTGGGGTCGGCCGCTCACTGCATACCTCACCTGTCCTCGCTCAGCCTTGTCATTTCTTCCAATGATTGTTGAATGTTTTGCAATTCTTATTTTCTAAAGGTGTTTGGTTTATGTTATTAACACTTTATATGTGATTTCTGGGTCTATAATCTTATGTTTGGTTGTTAATGGGGTTAATGACAGTCTATTGTTGATTTTATCATCTTATTGTTGGTGTTTCTATCTACGTCGATAGTGATGGACTTTTATTCATATGAGACATTTTGTCGAGTTTGTGATGGGAGCTCACCTGAAACATGGTGTCATTCACTTGCTTGCTGATTATTATGACATTGGCTGTTGTTGTTTGTGATTGTTACATGTTGTTGATGATGTGTTCTTCATGTCATTGGGCTTGTGTTTCGGTTTTGATATGTCAGTGATGATGAACAATTATTCATTTGAGGCATTCAGCTTGATGTTATGTGCAAAAGGTTGTGATGATATCAGAAGGGGTTACAATTGTTTGGCGCAATAGCATTTTCGATTTGCAACAACGTCGAGACACCTATTTTAAGCATTTGATCCGCGACATTTGAACTTAATGACATGTTTGTTTAAGTTTGGATTAACAACATCAAAGTGTGTCTTTATTCGCTGTTTTCAGATAAGACGCAAAACAGTCCTACAAGCGATGATGATAAACCAACGTTGGTTGCTTTGATGTGGCTGCTCGCTAGTTTTGAGACTAACGTTTCACACGAGCAACATACATACATAGACACCACTATCATGAGTTAACATCTCACCTACGTATGTTTATTTCTTAGTATAAAAATAAATCATGGGTTTTAAATAAAAAAATAAAATTCAAATAGAAAGGTCGATGACAAATCCAAATCCACTGCAAAATTTTCAATTTAACCATGCATTTAATAGTACTTTCAAGATTACCTCAATTAGAATTTATAATGTATGCTATTAGGCCATTAATTTTTTTACTAATTGATTTTTTTCAATAACTTTGTATGTTATTATTTGAAAAATTAATTTACGATTGTCTTTATTCTTTTCTTGACTTCTTGGTATAAGTTTTGTTATAAATAAAATTGTATTCAAAATATAGTATTTTTTTGGTATCGTAAGTTATATCTATTGATGCTTGTGCAGGTATTGTGAAGAACGAAATACCTACCAAAGAACATCAGTACCATTATATAACTATTTTATATATTTGTTTTGATATCCAAAATCGATTCAATGCAACTTCATACATTATCTTATGTATTTAACAACAATAATGTCAAAGTCGCAACACACAAAATTAGTTTCTGGTTTGTTACAAAATGTAGGGGTGTTTTGTGCATTAGAGGTAGTTTTTTAAGGGTTATTAGAAAACATGAGGTTTCGAGGATATATATAAAGCCGAGAAGATTGAAAGAGTTTTTGTAACCCCAAAGATTTGATTTCAAAAGCAAAAGGGAACAAGTACGCAAGAACAGAGATCGAAAGGGTTTTTCATGAATCATTCTCTCAATTAACCTAGGTAAAATTCAATCAAAAAACCCTAATTTCTACATCTTCTCCCCTGCGATAAGCCCCAAACTTCACGAACTCTGCTTGACTCAGCGAGTCTAGTCGTCATACTCTACCGAGTTCGAGTTCTGGAGTTCTAATGAAGGCCAACACTATCTTCAATTGATGCAATTCAGTAGAATTTCGTGTTCAGAATCTTCTTTTTTCTGCGAATTTTAAGTTTGATTTAGGATTTTTGAAAACCCTCATTCCTTTGTCGTCTCTTTCAAACAACGCATCATTGTATTTTGTGGCTGTGTTTTCTTTCTTTGATTCGGAATCTTGTATCTTTACTTGCTTTCTTAGTTGAGATGATGAAGAATTTAACAATTTTTACCGATTTTGGCTTGTATGTTTCAGTTAGATCAACGTTACTCATGGCTCCAACGAGAAAGTCTAGAAGTGTGAATAAGCGGTATTCTGACTATGTTGAGGTCTCTCCCAGTAAAAGTGTTGCCAACAAATCCGGACGACAGGTGAGTGCTCGTTGTAGAACATGTTAAATTTTTCATAATTTTGTTTTTTAATCAGGCATCAATATCCTGGTTGGGTGTCTTTTGAATGAACTTTATAGCTGCAAGCTTTTGCAATTTGAATATTAACACTTCAAAATTTCCCCTCCAAAAGATTTGTGTTTGGTTATTGTCGTCCACAATGGTTGTGTACATATATATACTTCTTATGGAACTTTTTTCGTTTAGGCATATATGTGGTTAATACAACAGCAGTAAATGATCATTTCTGCTGATAGTAGCAAATTAAAATCTCTTGTCTTTGGAAACTGTATGCCTGGAAAAAGTTTGTTTTTAGGTATTGTTCTGCTGGTTAGCTTCTGTGGGCTTTCCTTTTCCATCTCTACTGAAAGATTTTTGGGTATACAAGACAACCTTTAGGTGGCATGAAATTTGAAAATTGTATATTTAGACCATAACAAGGCCACACAACATGTTTTTCGCTCCATAATTTAGAGGTGAAATAGAATAAAAGTTAATATAAAATTAAGTACTTGTTATATGTTTTATGGATGATATGTACCTCTGGTGTTAAGTATTGCGCACACCATTTTTTGTGTTTCTATATTATATATTTCCCTGTCTCATTATTATTTTCAGTTTTGATTGTAAATATTTTTGTGTATGAGCCAAAAAGTACTATTAATTATTTTCTTGGTTTAGTTTAAGACATTTGTGAAGAAGCTTTCTTCCCTCCCTTATATTTCTTCACTTTCCTTTTGCATAGTTGTGTATGAAGTGACCATTATGCATCCGCAAGTTGCATGGCCTTTGTATCTTTATTACTATCAGGTTTTAGATTTTCTTTTTCTTGTTAACCAATATGCAGGCATTTAATGAAATAAGCATGAAGCCATGAAAATCTAGTAACTATGTGCCGTTAAAAATAATCTAGTAACCATGTATGATAATAAAGTACTTTGTGCAGAAGAGGAAGCTTTCTGACATGTTAGGATCTCCATGGATTGATGAAGAGGTTGACCGCTTCTATAAAGCCTATAGGAAGTATGGAAAAGACTGGAAGAAGGTTTATACTTTTTTTTTTCTTTTCATATATTCTATGTTTCTTTATGTTCTATATACTCTTTCATCCAAATTATGTTTACTTTTTCTTCATTACAATCTGATTCGCTGATGCATTTGTTTTTTCCATCGAATTGTAGGTGGCTGCCATGGTGCGTACCAGGAACCCTGAAATGGTGGAAGCTCTCTACACAATGAATAGGGTAACAATTAAGGATGACATTCTATTACATTTTAATAGTTTATAGAATAATCAACCATATTTAGGTGTGGTTAAAATTTTTTCTTCTATCATTGACTGAGTAAGAAATAAACTTTCAATATGTCATTGCTTGTATTTTTGGTTTTAATAAGCGTGCCTCAGGCTTGCATGAGCGCTAAAGGACGTGGCGAGCAAAATGCTTTTATTGATGCTAAGTGGTGCGATCCCATGAAGCGGACATAAACAACTGATTTTGCCTGAGGCGCCACTCAGGTCACATCTGCCAGATCTCAAAGTCAAGAGGTGCACTCATGGAGCAAAGGGCTCCCATGTAGCCTAGGCACAAGGGACCGAGAAAAGAATGCCCAATAATAGAAAAATAAGAAGATATACATAAGAGGCATATACATTTTGACAAAAATATATAAGTGGCGTATAAAATTAAAAAGATTAATACCATTCCAAAAATAATAAAAACCTAATAGAATTTACAAAATTAAAATTATTCACAAAACTAACAGAAATTCAAAAGAAGATCCGCAATTTTAATGTAATTCATTTTAGTGACGTGCTTTAAATACCTTTTCTGTGTCTTCCCATGTGAATCCTCTTCTTCTTTTCTGAGGCCACCGAAGTTGAAGGTTGTGAGAACATTGTCCTTGTATTTTGCCTATATTGTTGCTGTTTGTTGCCTAGATTGACTGTTCTTATGGAGCTGTTTCTCTGGAAAAAATGGAAGGGACTGTTGAAAGGAGTGTCCTGTGGAGATTGATCCACTGCAAGTCTGTCTGCAATAGGGGACTTGGGGGGGACTATGCAAGTTAGAGCAAGAGGGGTAACTATGTGGGAGCTGCTGTGGCGAATGGGAGTCAAGATAGTAGTCAAGAATGAGGTTTCAAGATTACAATGTTAAAAAGTAAAGTCCAACCAAATGGTGTCATGCTATAAACCTAAAAAACTAAAAGCCTGTATTTCGAAAGCACTCATGTGGCTGGTTGCAAGCAGAACAGTCCTCGCCTTGTATCTACCTTGCTATTTTAAATGGTCAATTTGACTTGGTGTATCAATGATTGATTTGAAAATAACATCAGTTGCATTAAGGTTTGGATACCAAGTTTAAGGATGGATTTTTGACTTGGACAACCGAAGTGTCGCATGTTTAAGGGTCACCATATAAGTTAATAGTAATATTTTCCATATCAGCTAGACTGCATTTTTAAGTGTCTCAAGGCTACAAAGTTTCTTCTTATGCTACTAATACAGGAAGCATGGATCACGCATGAATGCTATGCGTCGGACTCACTCTCATAATTTGGCTTATGAGTGAAATCTTTCGTGTTTCAGTTGGCCATCTTGAAAGTTAATTCGATTGTTATCCTAATATTAGTTTCCCTGCTCAGAATTTAACTATTTGATGCTTTTCATAATCGTTTCTAGGATTGAATATTAACCATATTTATGCTTCTGATTTTCAGGCATATTTATCCTTGCCTGAGGGAACAGCATCTGTGGTTGGATTCATTGCAATGGTGTCTGATCATTATAATGCCATGGTGAGATCAAATTAATACTTCATTTAATTGTTTTTGTTGCTTTTGTGTTGATATTGCTGAGTTTATACTTTTTGTTTGCTAAAATATAGGAGCTTATGGCTTGAATTCTGTTAGCATTAACAAGAGATGCTTTTCTATGTATTTTGTTTTACTTCACCTTCTAAAATGTTTGATTAAATCCTCCATTTAGATTGTTACCTTCATTACTAGATATAACTATCCTTCTCTGTAACTACTATTGTCTTTTTAAAATGACATTCATTCAGCAAGTGCAATAATGTAGTAATGGTCACTGTACTTTACGAATGCTTATATAAAATATTAGGGTCCTTCAATAATGTTGATATTATCATTTTCAAGTATGTTTTTCAGCCCCTTCACTGATAATGGATTTGTGTGGTAAGAAGAGGCACCCCTTTTTTTGTATTGATGTATGGCATGCTTTATTTATGTTGTATTAAAGTGATGGAATGCTCTAAGCTAATGTAATCTATTAACAGGAAGGAAGCGATAATGATAAAGAGATCAGTGATTTTCCAAAATCACTTCACAAGCCTAAGAAACGTATGAACAAATTGCTTCAGCCTAATGGTGGGCACGAAGATCATATGCAATCTAGGCTAGTTGGTTCAAGTGATAGGTCTTTGCCGCAACTGAAGAGAAGGGAATCTGATGGTAAGTTAAACTCCCTAATGTTTTACTAAGATTCCTTAATTGTAGCAGAGGGTGTCGTTTTCTTTATGTATATTTATGATTGAAGTAAACTTATAATATATATAAATTAATGTAGGTTGTACTGTTCGGAAAAGGACACCGCGGTTCCCAATTAATCATTTCGCAAGAAGAGATAACAGTGGAAACCAAGTCTCACCATACAAAAGAAGCCAAAAGAGAGAGGTCGATGACGTGGCACATGGTGCTGCATTGGTGTTAACAGAGGCTTTACAGAGAGGTGGTTCCCCACAACTTTCTCAATCACCATACCACATGAAAACAACACCTTCGAAGGGCAGACAAAAAATTGTAATACTTTACTAATTTATATCTTATATACTTTGGTAAGATTAACTCTGTGAGATATTTATGAATGTGTGATGTTGCAGTTGCAGTTGGACAATGTTAGGGCAAAGCTTCATGGTAATTTGATTGATGAAGAGTGCTTTGAGGGCAGTTCGGGAAGTGGGGGAGCTGAAAATGTTGGTGACGAAGAAATTTACCAGAAAAGGAGCAAATTTTACGAACAGAAAGATGATAATGAATTTGATGATGGTGGGGAAGCATGTAGTGGTACAGGAGAAGGACTTGCTGTTGGTATTGAGGTTGCAGATGAACATATCGAGCAATCCTCGTCACAGGGTAAAAGAAAAAGGAACAAAAAGCTTTTCTTTAAAGGTAAATATAGTTAATCGTTTTCTTATAATTATCTGCGAATTAATGATGTTAACAGTGATCACTCGTTGCACGTCTCTGATGATTACAGAACAATCTTACATTTTAGTTGTGGTGTTTATGATTAGCGCCTAATTTATTACACCTTTTCATTTGTGCAGATGAAACTTCTGGCTTGGATGCACTTCAAACGTTGGCTGACCTGTCACTGATGATACAATCTGGTAAACATATATTGCATGGTTTTTTTGTCTTTCAAAACTACCTCCATGTATGCACAAAAGTGTAAAAACCCTTCTCAACCAAGATATAAATTTTGATGAAAGTTTTGGTGCAACACTATTCACTTTACCATATTTATACCGAAGATGTATACTTTTTTTCATTACATATATTAACCATAAATAATGAAAATTAGTTATACTTAAATATTCCATCGGAACAAACTTAGTTTGTTTGAGATTCCTTGAAATTCAGATGGCATCATTTTCACACCGAATTTCTAGAAGCATTTCATATATAGTGCCAACACACCAATTGACTTGCTCAATAGTATATCTACCTATTTGTATCACATGACATTTTCATGCTATTTTTGAAACTTTTGAACCTGGTTTTATTAACTTCTGGTTTATGCTGATTACTTTTTCAATGCATCTGGGGATATTAGTTCCAGGCAAGACTCATATATAAGATTTGCATCTTTTACCATGATATACAAATTCACTCATTTGTAATCAAGGTTTGATTGGTGGAAGGGTATTGACTTGAATGTGGGAACGGAAGTTATTAAGTTTAACTGTTTGTTTTAAGTGGACATAGGAAAACTCATGAAATCTTTTCTGAGCACTCTGAATGGTTTGACCTTGGTTTTAGATTATGATGTTCATTTTCAATTTCTTTGTGCAGATTCACCTGTACTGAAAGAAGATAAGCCACCAACTGGTCATCGGAGACACAAAGCTAAAATAGCGAAAGAGTTTCCTAGATCTGATGCTTCTAAATCTGGAAAATCTAAACCAGTAAGGGAATCAAAAGTTGATTATAAGGCTTTATCTGAAGGGAAGCCGATTGATCAGTCTATCAATAAATCATGGAAAAGAAAAAATAAGTCTTCCTTGTTTGAGGTAAGTGTGGAAAAGTGGGAAACCTGTACGTATTTAATCATTCAACATTTTCCATTGTATCGACCATGAGCATCTGTTTGTAAACCATAAATATATAAATAAACTAATTTATTTCCTGAACTTCATTCAGGCCACTTTCACTGAGGAAGAGAGATGCACAAATAAAGTCATTGGTGCCAGTGAAGATAATGTCCCTTCAAAAAGCTGTAAATCTACAAGACTTGTGGAATATTCTTCTTCAAATAGTAATACGTCAAGGACAGGAGCTGCTGATTCAGCAATATCAACGGCACTGCTTCCAACTTCTGATGCCGTTGATCTGCCATCCAAAAGACGAAATAAACGTAAGGTGAATCCAAATAGAATAACAAACCATGGGGAGATGAAATTGACAAAGGTTAGTTCAAAAGATCTTCCTAATAGAAAGGCTGAACCCCAAGATGGGCCCCACTACTTAAAGGTCATATACCTGTCTTACTTAGACATTCCTGTCTCTGATAATTTGAAACTAATATAAGGTTTTGCAGGATAAGGCTTTTCGTTACCTCTCATCTCCTATGGTACGTAGATGGTCTACCTACGAATGGTTTTATAGTGCGATTGATTACCCTTGGTTTGCTAAAAAGGAATTTGTGGAGTACTTGCATCATGTTGGGCTAGGTCACATTCCAAGACTAACTAAGGTTGAGTGGGGTGTCATAAGAAGGTATATAATTATTTTTATAGTATTTTAATTTATGTTAAGTTGTGATATTGGGAAACCGAAATTGATGATATTGGCACTTGTTTGTATTTCAGTTCGTTAGGGAAGCCAAGAAGATTCTCAATGAATTTCTTACGTGAAGAACGGGATAAACTTTCGCAATATCGGGAATCCGTAAGGAAACATTATACTGAGCTTAGAAGTGGTACAAGAGAAGGACTACCGACAGACTTGGCCCGCCCGTTGGCGGTTGGGCAACGAGTCATTGCCCTTCATCCAGAATCAAGAGCAGTTCATGATGGAAGCGTGCTAACCGTTGATCATGATAAATGCAGGGTGCAGTTTGATCGCCCCGATTTAGGGGTTACATTTGTCAAGGTAGGGTTTGCATTTTAAAAGACATTTGTACAAACTATATGTGTGTGTGTTTTTCCTTAACCATTTCTCTCTGATAGGATATTGATTGTATGCCGTCAAACCTGTTGGATAACATGCCTGAAGCTTTGAGGAGAGAGAGCAGTGCACTGTATAGGCTTTCTATGAATTCCAGAGAGACAAAGTTGCCACAGTTAGGTACTGGATCATTGATGATACCTACTTTGAATGAACCAAATCCCCCAATCACAATGATGAATCAACGGCTGGTTAGTTTTCTAATGGTTATTTTTTTTTTACTTATTACTTAAAATAATAATCGTTTTATTTGTTACATTATTGTTTCTACAGGTGCATGATGTGTCTAGTGGACCTGTTAAAGCTGCAGATGATGCCTTTTCACAACATGCAACGCATGCTCCTACTGTCTCTCAAGTCCAGGCGAGAGAAACCGATATACGTGCTCTTGCTGAGCTTACACGTGCTCTTGATAAGAAGGTGATGTTTCATTCATATATTAAAATTTTGTATGTGGCTTTCATAATCATTAATGGAGCGTATTGAATTTTAGGAAGCAATACTGAACGAACTTAAGTTTGTGAATGACGGTTTGATGAGTCACAAAAACGAGACAGGAAAGGACATGAAGGTTTCTGAAAGCTTCATGAAGGAGTACGCTATGGTACTATTGCAGCTCAAGGAAGCCAGTGACCAGGCATGCTCCTAACAAAAAACTTAAAACACATATATGATGTGTATATATGCATATATTTATATTGTTTATTCAAGTATTAAATATATTTAACTATATTTTTCAGGTTACTTATGCTCTTCTAAATTTGAGGCAACATAACACATACCCAGGAAACCCTGTGCCTCGGCATAAGCTTCAATCCAGTTCTAATGGCAATGTTAATCCTGTGAATTCTGTTGATAACGTTCCATTGGATAATCAGTTAGCATCTAATGTTATTGAAATTGTGAATAATTCAAGACTTGAAGCACATAAACTTGTACATACTGCCATGCAGGTAATCAAATTTTGTACATTTTTTCTCTCTCTATTCTCATTGAGACTGATTAATTATAACTTGGATGAACTTCAGGCAATGTCTAAAATAAAGGGGGAGCAAAATGTTCAATCAAGTATTGCAGCAGTTTTAGAATCTCTGGGTGTGAGGAAAAATCCAACTGAATACAGGTTAACAATCAGACCTTCAGAGCAAGGAGCATATAACATGCACATGTTAAATTGCACACCAGACTCTTTACGTGCATTGGATTCCAAGTCACAGTGTGATTCTGGTGAAATCGAGGCAACAATCCCGTTTGAGCTTATAGTGTCTTGTGTTGCTGCATATCACATGATACAGGTGAGTACTAAAGTTTAAATCATGCAATTTTATTGTTGGACCCTAAATCTGAGTTTGTTTTGTGCAGATGTGTACTGAACGACAGTATCCGCCAGCTGATGTGGTTCAGATGCTTGATTCGGCATTTGCAAAGTTGTATCCACAGTCCTCTCAGAACCTAGCGATATTTCGAGAAATACAAATGTGCATGGGAAGAGTTAAAACTCAGATACTTGCTCTTGTTCCATCCTAGGCAAGTTCCTTTTTCATGAACTTGCATAATTGTTACTAGTTCTATATTTCTCTTTCTCTAATAATTGTTACTTATAACAATAATACAGAAGCCAGGTTCTGGATATGACTTAACTCTTAGCTTGAGCTTTAGGAGATGTCCAACACTTGGCTATTTTGTAATGAACAATGTAGCAATTTTAAAGGATACCTTTTCTATACAGTTCTTGCTGCTATGTCACATGTCTATCCATTTCAGTTATTAGAGCCAATAAACCAAACTTTGGTTGGGTCGGATCAGTTCGGTTACGATCTAGAACTGAACCTACAACCCATGTTTCGGTTTAAAATTTTCATAAACGGTTACATGGTTTGGTTTTTGTCAGTTATAGCAGGATCCTGTATGGTTAATAGGTTAACTCATTTCAAGTGTGTTTCCGGTGAAATCCGTTCAAGTTTGAGCCTAATAACGAAGCTAATTGGCGTGTTAAGTTATAAAGGAGGAGGAGCAAGTAATATTATATTATTTATAAACGTTTTTTGGCATATAGTATAATAATTCTAAAAAAATAAAAGATATAAAGGATGAGTTTCGATCGGGTTCAGTTTGTTTGATTATACATGCACATGTAACTATAACTTAATAATAAACTTTGGTATAAGAAACTATAACCAAGCCGTTCGTTTTTCAGTTTTTGGTTAGTCCAATTTTTTATTTTTTCTTTCGGTTATGGTTTGATTATTCGGTTTTTTCTACGTCTCTACAAGAGTTTTTCAATTTTTTTACACGAATTGCGCACCAGCACTTTTTAGAAGCGTACATTGGTCTTTTGAGTATCCACAAGAAGCATATCTTCAACTCTTCAAGGACGAACTGCCCTGAAAATTTTAACGGCTCGTGCTGGAAGCGTACATTAATCTTGAAATAAATCTGTAAATAAAATATAAGAAAAAAAAAACGTTTCTTAAGGTGGAAGGGTGGTACTCGTGAACCCACACACAACATTCAATGCGAAGATGAAATATTATTTTAACCTAAATTCACCCACAACTATCCTTAAGGGAGGCTAGCAGGGGGTGATGTTCCCTTGAACCTAACAGACTCTCAAAACACAGGAGTACACACAAAATGATTTGAGTTAATCGGTAAATTTTATATGTTAGACTTACACAAGAGGATGGTAGCGGTGTTATTGCTTTACCCGCTGAACCCGATCGTTTACCCGCTAACCTTCCCCTCCACCCGCAGTTGTATAACTACATGATATTGATGGTTTGGCGTTGTCTTACAATTTTAACCGAAAGCTTCGGTTATTGTAAATGTAGAATTGATCACTTAGTTATACTTATTTGTTGCAGGGTGGTTCATGTGTCTAGCCTTGATTATAAAATGTGTTGGCTTGGCTTAAATCGGATTGTAAGTCGAGCTGAAAACTTGAGCTTGAGCTTGGATCGGATTGTAAATTGAGTTGAAAACTTGGATTGAGCTTGGCTTGGCTTTTAACAAAATTGGCTCGGCTTGGTTTGAATAGAGTGCGGTCTGATTAGATTGCTAGAACATATAAGAAAGAAAATGTTTTGATTTGATCTATGTTATGCTTGATTATTGAATGGGCTTGTGATGTGAATTAGTTTGAAAAATAGAGTTTCGAGCTTAAAAAGTTGAATGTCGTTTATGTGTGAAGTTGCGTTACAAAATGTTAAAAGTTAAAGCTTTAGTTTTAGAGTCAGCGAGTGAGCCACCCTTTGGTTTGAGACTTGATTGTTTAATAGATTTCTATCATTTGCCCGTTTTTTTCACACTCAAGACAAGGCACTATCTCTTTTTTATATGGTGAAGTAAAGCGCATGAAAGCTCAATAAACACAGACAAACATGATGCAAGACAAAACATAAATGAAACCACTATTGAGAGCTATTAAGAGTTTGGAACACATACATAAAGTCTTTATTTATTTTTATTTCATAAAACATTAAACCGTCGACTTAGTATTTATTTTGCTGGATGTTTTAGACTTAGTATTTATCTTGATGGATGTTATGGACTTCGTAGGTGGATGGTTTATTTACCTTTGCAATTTAAGTATTTTTTTAAGACTTGAATTGCTTTGTTAGCATTTGACATGACATGATGTTTCATACTGAGACGGAGTGTTACAGATACTGGCAGACTTTTGATATTATTAACAACAAAATCCACACAATTCAAACTAGGCAAATGCAAGATGCTAACCTAGATTTTTAATTAGACTCAAACTTGTTTGGTTTTTGTATTTTTTTCAAACTAGTAAAATGAACTTTTCCTTATTTGACTTAAGTTTCAACTAAAATATATATACAATACAAATAATTATCTAGACCTGAATAATAAATTAGGGGCCTACCGGTATGCCAACGAGGACGCTGGACTCAATAGGAGGGGGGGGGGGGGGGGAGATGTAAGTCCCACATCGATTGAGGGGGAGAACACAACTTTCCTTATAAAGGGGTGAAAACCTTCTATATAAAGACACGTTTTGCCTGGGCGAACAACTCATTAGGTGAAAACAAAACCGTGAGTTTCTAGATTGGCAACATATCAGGGGCAAATAAAATAATATCTTGGTATATGTAACACTTGGTTCCTCATACCATCAATATTGTCCGTTTTGCCCACGAGTAGCTCACGGATTTGCTTTTGATTGTCTAGGTGAAAACTTTCTAGGGAGGTCACTCATCCCTGGATTGCTGTTACCTGAGCACGCTTAACTAAGAAGTTCTCCACTCATCCATAACCAATACGCCCAAAACGCATTAGTGATATTAGAGACCAAATATTCCTTATAAACCAAAAATCTATCCTTTCCACGTCCGATGTGAGATTTATGTAGGGTGTCACAATCACCCCCCTTTGGACTCATCATCCTCAATGAGCTTGAGAACTCACCATCCTCGGTGAGGTTTGTCCCACCATCCTGAATGACACAAGAGTGGCTCTGATACCATTCTGTAACATCCAGCCTCTTACACCACCAATATTGTCCGCTTTGCCCATGAGGAGCTCACGGATTTGCTTTTGGTTGCTCAAGTGAAAACCTCCCAAGTATGTCACCCATCCCTAGATTGCTATCATCTGAGCATGCTTAACCGTGGAGTTCTCCTCTCATCCACACCCAATACACTCAAAATGCATTAGTGATATTAGAGACCAGATATTCCTTATGAACTAGGAATCTCTCTTATGCACGACTGATGTAGGATTTATGTAGGGTGTCATAATCACCCCCCATTTGGACTTATCGTCCTAGATGAGCCTGATAACTCACCATCCTCGATGAGGTTTGTTCCACCAGCTAGAATGGCATAGGAATGGCAATGATACCATTTTGTAAAACCCTACCCCTCATACTACCAATATTATCTGCTTTGCCCACGAGGACCTCACGGATTTGCTTTTGGTTGTCAATATGAAACTTCCCAACAAGATCGCACATCCTTGGATTACTGCTACCTGAGCATGCTTAACTGTGAAGTTCTCTTCTCATCCACAACCAATACACCCAAAACACGTTGGTGATAACTAAATATTCCTTATGAACTAGGAATCTGTTCTATCCACAGCCAAAGTGGGATTTATGTGGTGTGTGATAGTATACTTTACATGGACCGTTACAAAGGGTATAAGAGCCAGTGACTAGATTGGTGTGTCAGCAAGGACAATGGACTTCGTAAGAAGAATGGGAGATAAGTTACATGTTGGTTGAGGTGGAGAACACACCCTTTCTTATAAAAGGGTGGAAACCTACTCTATCAAGATATGTTTTGTCTAGACGAGGAACTCGTTAGGTAAAAATAAAACAATGAGTTCCTGAATGGGCAATCCATCAGGGTCAAAGCAGACAATATCCTGGTACGATTTACGTGGGCAATTACAATAAGCCTAGCCATACGGGTAAACCTATTGGCAAAAGGTCAGCCATGCTTTGCAGACACATACATCATTGGTGACCCGCCCCACACATCATTCCAGGGAAATTCATTGCTTGAAGACCCAATTGTGGTTAAATTCTTGGCCCACCAAGAGCACATTGCATAAAGTGAGACTCAAATCCATGACATCCCCATTAAAAGGCTATGGGGTTAGGTCCTACCAAACCGATTATTTAGGACTTATAACTCATTTTACTATTATTAATTATTATAATAAAATAATTCTATTACAAAGATAAGAGAAATAATTTTCATAGATATAGTAGGTCTCGTTCGACTTGCTATAATGATAGTCTTTACATTTCTCCTTTCTAGTGTAATATGGTAAAGAAGTGGACTATACAAGCATTCTTAATTTAGTTGGGGTCCATGATGTAATCATACTATTGTCTTTTTAAATGCAATAAAGTAAAATAGCTTTTTTTCTTTCACAAATAGGTATTTGCATGGATCTGCCTATGTGTTGTATTGAATGATCCCCGACGATGACTTTCTACTCATATAATACATATAGCTACGCAACAATCTATTAAAGGAAGGACCAAGAAAAAGGGGTAATAGGTGGGAGAAATGGAGGTTTGAACTTTTGAGCGGTCTGCCATTACTTGTATTATCAAGAAATGCTTGCTTATAAATTTGATCATATTAGAGCTTGTCACGAGTTTCTTGTACTATATTCTTTAAAGGAAGAATATTAATCTTGAGGATGATTTGATTTCTTTTAATGATTTATATTTATGGACCTTGAATATAGTTATTACATTTGGAGTATTAAAAGTACCCTTTAGTTATTTCACTCCAACTTAATAGAAAATTAAATAAAAGCTAGTCTTAGTACACAAAGTCATAATAAAATTAAAATAACAACTTTAAACAATTATTTTCCGCAAACTACATAGATTAAGTAATTGAATATAGAAAAGTTAAAAATTAAAAGAAATAAAATAAGTTAGAAAAAGAACTAGAGGTGATTACCCAATATTTCTGTAAATTAGCACAAATCCTTGGTTTTGATACTAACTTTTTTAGTAACAAGATTGGGGCTTAGGGTGGGAGAGGCGCACTCGCCATGAGGGCGCGACGGAACCCCATGCCGTTGGCCCTCCATTGCTTCTTCCCCGATTTTTGACCGTTGCAAAGAGCGGCTAGGCTCCCCCACCCTCTCCGTCGTCAAGTTCGTCGAAAATCCTACAACCACCGCCAAATAGAGAGATTTAAAAAAATTATGGCATGCAGTGGCATGAGTTCCCCTCCAAATGGTGTGGTGTGATGTGACAAAATATATTTGACGGATATGTGATGTGTTGTGGTGTGAGCACCCCTCTCACATTTATTATTTTAATTTTGTACCAAGTTTGGGTTGTAATGCTAAATATTAAATTTTTTGTAAGTTATAAGTACAAAGGCTATTTTACCATTTTGAAAATTTAAAAATAATAAATATAAGTACAGGGACCATTGTGTCATTTACAAATTTATATAAATTTATGTCACCATTTCCACCACCACCACTACCAACCCACCATCATCACCATCACTCACCACCACAATCCATCAAACCCAATCTCTTTAAAATTCTCCCTCTACCTCTTTTCCTCAACCTAAATCTCTCCAGAAACACAAAACCTTAACATCAATGTGCTTATCCAAATCTACAAAACCCTAACTATCATCAACCACTACATCTATCAATCACTACCAACCTATTGGAAAACATTATAGACGATGACAACGTATAAAGACAATGTGACCGTTCGATCTAATTGAAGAGTTATTTTACAAATAAACATATGAAAACATGTATCAAATGATTAAGAATGGAAACTTCCTAAGAATTTGGGAATAAGGGACCATAGAGAACCGCTATGGTATGTATGGGATGACCATAACAGTCCGTTGTGGAGTAAGGTTTAAGGTCTGAGGCAAGGATTTTATAGCAGACCACCAAGAGAGGTGTTAGCAGTCTGCTAGGGTGGTCACAAACTACCAAGGTTGTGCATAATGGTTCGCGAGAAATATTCGTTTGATAGATATGAATATGCCATTTTAAGGTGGTGTCGGACATACAAGATAGGGCTAGTGGTTTGCTAAGAACACTAGTTTGGTAGATAGAGTATAAAAGTTTCAAAATACAGGTTTTCCATATTCCACCCATCACTCTTAGTTCTCTCTCTCTCTATAACACTTTGACTACTCTCTCTAGAATGCTCTAGCACTGCTCTTACCGCTCTCTACCTGACTCTCTTTGGTTTTGACGTATGGAAGGCTTGGGAAAGTAACCCAAGCTTAATATCGCGTTTCTTGGAATTTTTTCTCTTGATTTAACACTCGAGAACTCACACTTTTGTTGGTAAGCCTTATTCTCTTCTAAATATGAGTTATTACCCATTATAAATGAAAATATGATGTGTGAAACTCCACTGTAGTGTTGGATTACTTGTTGTGGGTTTGTGGATGCTAAGGTTTAGTTGTGGAGCTCAAGTTTATTGTAGTAAGATTCTAAACCTCCATATTACGCATTATTATGGCATATAAGGATAAATGGGGGGTGGGTGGGTTTGAAAGAACCAAGTTGGTGCCTAAGTGGTTAGAATACATATGAATAGTATGTGTAAGGAAACAACCAAATTTGGATAAATGGAATTGTCACGGGACAACATTCAATTTGAGTATAAAATGGGTAAAGAGTTATCACATGTTAACCATAAGGTCATCACAAGAATTTACACGATAGGAATTTCGTGTGGTGATTAAGGCTATCGGGTCAGTGTGTTAGGCGGATGCGTGAATACTAGCCCTTTGATGTGTGTTTGCCAAGGGCTATGATGGGAATCCCGGCCAGATTTCGGAAGACTCTAGCTTGGGGTCACAATCCTGACTAGGGAAAGTCGAGTGGATTATCTTTGATGGAAAGACTTGAGGGGTTCATGGTCAATATTTCTTGAAGTGAATGATAATATGTTTCAGGGTTGTTATACGCTTGTGAAATTCACCGACTAGTGTACTAAAACTATCATCGTTGTGAGTATAATTATCTCATTTTATTAATTGCTTTTGAGAATGTATATGAGCCGATTAAACATTTTAATGAAATGTTTTGATGTGTGTTGGTACTAAGGTAAATTCTCTCTTTTGGATTAGTATATCATGGCTATATGTTTCCGGCATGGGTCACTGTTAGTCACAGGCAATTCATTAATGTAAGCGGAAGGTGTGCCTGTGAAGAGGCACCAGACACGATAGCATGTCATCACATAAAGTGACACTTGCTTTTACCTCGGGAAATATGTGCGTGTAGTAGGATCCATTTAGGTATGATGGCTTAGGTTTGGTCTGAAAATAGACTCTAGACTAAGCCACCGATGACCAAGTTACAATAAATTAGGATTGGTTAGAGTGCAGGGTCCCTAAAGATGCATTTAACTCAAACGTTGTGATGCATTGGGATTCGATCGATCGGAGCACCTTTAACCCACCCATCCTCATATTTGTAGACCACAAATGACATATATGTTGATGGGTACTGCTCCAAATGTGAGGTTGTAGGTGAGACTTGTTTTGAAAAACAATTTACTTGCGCACATGGTTATATTGTCTAACTATTTAAATCATTGGTTATGATTCACCAATGGATTTTTTGTTGATGTGTTTTAGCTTGTGATGAAGGAGTAGGTGGTGCTGGGAGGCACTAGCTAGGTGATGGAGGCGTATTGGATAAGTGTTTTGGATTAAATCTACCTGGGGTAGCGTACTTGATTCATGGTTTGTAATTTCAATACATGAGATGTGATGTTTTATGTAAATGTTGTTAAGTTTTAATTTAGTTTAGAATTGTAGTCTTGTATAATTAAGTCTTCCATTGTATTTTGTTTATTATTACGATATAATGGCTGCGCCCATAGTTTTAGGGTGTGACTGACGACACTGGTGTTCTTCTTGTCGGTAAAGGTAGGATAGAAAAGCGAACAAGAATGATGGTTTAGGTGGTGGTTGCGACAATGAATGCAAACAAAATAATCGACTCACCTTTCAGATCCAATGATGGTGATGGTTGAGGGAGTGGTTGATGATGGTAAGTGTTGGTAGTGGAAGAGGGTTGTGGCGAAGGTAATTGCATAGTAGTGGAAACAAGGGCATGGGGGTGGAAGACGATGTGGCTGGCGACCTCGGTGTGGTGGCTACTGACGTGAAGGTTGGGTGGGGTTGGGTTTTAAGTTTAGAATTATTTAAAAAAATGGTCCATTCAATTTATTAAAGTGTAAAATTAGTCCCATAGTTTTAAAAAGACTTAAGTACCTTTATGCTTATAAAACTTAACAAAAGTTAGCTTTAGACCATAAACCCGTTATAAAATTGAAATCACAAGCCCCAATATTATGACTAAATAGTACCCAAAACCAGGATCACGCCTAACCACAAGGACTATCTGTGTAACTAGCCTACAGAACTATAACAATTTAAAAATATAAAGAAAACTCAAAATGAGTAATATATTAAAATAATAATTCTCGTGTGTGAATGTATGTATATTGTAGATTCATCATGTTCCTAGTTTATGAGCTTTAATGTAAAAGTCTTTCATATCTTACACATATGTAATGAATTGATACAATGATATATAATATATGGTTGTTGCTTATGTTTATCTATTTCATATTATTATTGTGTTCAATATAATTCATATGTATGAACTTAGTATATAGGTTTGAGGTTGTTGTGTATAGTTCTTAGTCAATAATGTTTGAGAAATGTGTTCAACCTAGTCGGATGAGTCTTCATGCAAATGGACCATACTAATGGACCATATGCATGAATATATCATGCTTATGGACCAGTCGCACGACTGAACCAGGAGAGGATCAGTCGTATGATTGAGACATAAGATTGACTCAGTCGCACGGCTGAACCTTCAGTCGTGCGTATGACTCAATCGCATTATTCAGTCGCACGACTGAAACATGCTAATGGTTCAGTCGTACGAATGAAAACTACAAACCTATAAATACCACTTAATTCGTGGAAAAACATAAGAATTCAGAACAATTCGATAACACTTCGAATATACATAAACCCTAGTCGTCCCGAACGTTCAGAGCACCCAATCCAACTTCATAGTTCGTTCTTGATCGATTCCTACTCGTTTGTAACGTTTAGTTTATTCTTATATCGATTAGGTTAACGTTCTCACTGATTGGATCGGCAATAAATATAGGATTCCGCACTATTTGATCTGGTTTCACGCATTATCAGTTAGTATTCCGTACGTACATAGTCCTGACAAGTGGTATCAGAGCTTTGGCTCTTGATTTTGCGTGTGATTCGATTAGTTTTGGTGTTAAACTTAACATTTTTATTGAAAAGAGTCATTCTTTTGAGTCAAAAAGTGTTTTCGAAGTTTTCTAGAATTAAAATTTCGATTTTTCACTATACGGTAAATTAGGGTTTTTGGGAAAATCGTGTTTTTGTGTCAAAGTATCAAAATCTTTGATTTTGCCAAAACAGCAGCCTTCAATCGCACGACTAGCTCATTTTTACGATTGAACTCATTCGTACACTCCATTCGCACGACTGAACTCAGTCGCACTCTTTATTCGCACGACTGAACAACTCCAGTTGTTTGAGTCCATTCGTCTTGTTCATACGCACGACTGAATCCAATCGCACGATTGAGTTCATTTGCACCCTTCATTCGCACGAGTGAGCCATACTTATAGTCCATTCGTACGATTAAAATTGTCCTGTTCTCCTAGTACCAAGTTCATACAAATGGAAGATCAGTTTGCTGCATTTACTGCCAGGAAGGACTCACACATCCAAAACCTTCTGCTTCTGGAAAATGAGATAGGAAATCACAATAAACCATCAAAGCTTATAACGTTAGCTGACTATCCACAATGAAAATAGCGGTTCGAGATTTACTTAAATGGAGTTGATCCCAATCTTTGGACATCCATCTAGACTGGTTACACGGTGCCAGTCAGTGCTAATGGAGTTAAGCTAACTTTGGGAGGAATGAATGAAAAACAAAAGATACTCTTCAATGATGAGAAGAAAGTTTATGCTCTGTTCACTCAGTCAATACCGAAAGACATCTTTCATCAGTTTTCTGAGAACAAACAGGCCAAAAAGCTTTGGGAGGCTTTAGAGAAGAGATATGATGGTAATGCAACATTAAAGGCGCTGAAGGCTAAGGCTCTCAAGAAGGGGTTTGATAATTTCTCCTCAATAGGGAATGAGAGTCTGGATGACATAATTGACAGGTTCTATCATCTAATGAGTGAGTTGCACACTCATGGTGTAACCATATCAATGGAAGATAAAGTTTCAAGTTTTGCTGATGGGTTGCCTGATAAATGGGATTCATTTGTGTCCAATCTCAGACAAAATGACATTCTAGCAACGTTGAAAATAAATGACTTCATCTTGAAGTTGAGAGAGGAAGAGCTGAGGATGAGTACAAGTCAAAGAAAGGATCCTATGTTCAGAATCCTTCACTCTACGACTCCATCTCTTCTCCAGCTGTTTTAGGAGCACCTTTACAAACAACTTTTATGTCTAGTTCACTTGCTTCTTCACAAACCACTACTTCAGAACCAGAAACATCAGGGTCATCTACAACCTAATATATAGTGCCTGAAGCCAATACTACAAAGTTTAAGATCGAGAATCTCGGTAATATCATAGTGGAAGTTGCAAAGGAGCACATGGATCTTCTAGTAGCTGTTGTCCAATCCTATGATGGCTTAGTTGCCGGGAAGATTGGAAATTGTCATGTTGCAGATGAAGACTACGAGCAAGTTGATGAGAATGAACTAGAGAGAATGGACATCATATGGGCCTTGGCAAGTGCAGTCAGAAGAGCTAAAAAGTTTGTCAAGAAAACAGGACATAACCTAATAGCCACTAAGGACACGACGTTTGGTTTTGACAAGACCAAAGTAACATGCTTTAATTGTGGTGAGAAGGGGCACTTTAAACGTGAATGTGTAAAGCCCAAGAAAATAGGTAATGGAAATCCATTTCCGACCTTCAACCGTCAAGACAAGGACACAATTGGAACTGCTTCTTCGAACAAAGAGACAAAGGTTCTTACTGCTCAAGGTGATGAAGGACAAGACTGGTCCTTCAGGTTTGTTTCTCCTGGAGAATCAAATATTGCCTTTGTTGAAGCAGTAGATGATGGGTCTAGTGAAGGAGAGAGTGCAGCTGAGCGAGCGATGTCGGATATTGAAGAAGCTGCAAACATGGTAAATCACTTGGTTGAAGAAGAGCTTAGAGCAACAAGTTCAGAATCTCCAACCACCAAAGGATCTAATTCTGCTTTGATGGCTGATTCAACCGATTCATCATAGGTAAGTTCTCTAGACCAGTTATTTGATAAACATGCTTGTCATTGTAAGGCCCCGTTCCCGGGATGCTCACAAGTGGTCAATCATTGCACATAAAACTTTTATTTACATTTAACTTTTATAAAACATCGCAGCGGAACATTAAAATATCTTTTCATTTCATTATAAATGATTTTTCAAATTAATACAATCGTTCATTTCAAAGCACCGTTCGTTCGCATTACAATGTAAAAACTTTAAACAAAAGAATGCCATCCAAAATGCCAAGTAGCTGCCCTGCGCCATCCTCAGCAATGCTCACCTGCCAACTAGAAAATACATAAAAAGTCAGCGTTTCTGAGTGAGTTCTAGTTTTATAATAAAACATACTTTACTTCCTTTTAAAACCGTTCTCTACTTTCATTCAATCATATCAGGTTTTAAAATGTGATCACATATTGTAGGTACACATAGAAAGAAAGATGGTAGTATGAGGATGTGTATAGACTACCGTGAGCTGAATAAGTTGACGATAAAGAATCATTACCCCTTACCGAGAATTGATGATTTGTTTGATCAGCTTAAAGGTGCCAGTTGGTTCTCAAGGATAGATCTTCGATCGGGCTATCATAAGTTAAAGGTAAAAGAGCAAGATGTCCCTAAAACAACTTTTCATACGTGTTATGGTCACTACGAGTTCCTTGTTACGTCATTTGGTTTGACCAACGCGCCAGCTGCTTTTATGGACTTGATGAACCGAGTGTGTCGGCCGATGTTGGATAAATCAGTGATTGTGTTTATCGATGATATCCTGATTTATTCCAAGAGTGAAGAGGAGCATGCCGGTCACATTCGAGAGGTGATGGAGATGTTGAGAAGAGAGAAGTTGTATGCTAAATTCTCCAAATGCACATTCTGGTTGCACGAGGTTCAATTCTTGGGTCATGTGGTGAATCCTAACAGGATTATGGTGGACCCGACAAATGTGGAGGCAGTGATGCAATGAAAGTCTCCAAAGACGCCATCCGAGATTCGTAGTTTCTTGGGCTTGGCGGGCTAGTAGAGGAGGTTCATTCAAGACTTCTCTAAGATCGTTTCTCCACTAACCAAGTTGACCAAAAAAGATGTGAAGTTCATATGGGGTCAAGCTCAAGAGAAGGCATTCGAGGAATTGAAGGCGAGGTTGACTCAAGCTCCTGTTCTGTCATTAACCGATGGAAGTGAAGATCTGGTGGTTTATTCTGATGCTTCCTACCCAGGGTTGGGGTGTGTGTCAATGTAGAGGGAAAAAGTTATAGCCTATGCATCTCGACAGTTAAAGGTTTATGAGGTCCACTACCCTACTCATGACTTGGAGCTAGCAGCCGTGGTCTTTGCGTTAAAGATTTGAAGGCACTACCTATACGGTACAAAGTGCACCATATTCATCGACCATAAGAGCTTGAAGTACTTCTTTGAGCAGAAAGATTTGAACATGAGGCAGAGAAGATGGTTGGAGCTTATAAAGGATTATTATTGCGAGATCCATTACTATCCAGGCAAAGCCAACGTGGTGGCGGACACCCTTAGCCAGAATGAGAGACCCGAGCCGATTCGGGTGAAAGCGTACCAGTTGATCATGACCTCTGATGTGATGAGGAAATTAAAAGAGTATCAAGATGAGGCATTGAAAGAAGATCATCTTAACTCTGAAATAATGAGAGGTCTGGTTGCGGAATTAGGTGAAAACACACTTGGTGTTAGAACCCGATTTGGACGAATGTGGATTCCTCGTTTCTGGGATCTACGCATGAAGATCATGGATGAAGCTCACAAGACTCGATATTCTATTCATCCCGATGCTACAAAGATGTACCATGACATGAAGAAAGATTATTGGTGGCCGGGTATGAAGCGTGACGTAGTGAAGTATGTGAGTAAGTGCCTTACTTGCTTGCAAGTGAAGGTAGAGCATCAGAAGCCATATGGAAAGATCCAACTTTTGTATATACCGGAATGGAAGTGGGAGCATATCACCATGGATTTTATTACTAAGCTGCCGCGTACCCCGAAAGGGTATGATGCCATATGGGTGATAGTTGACCATTTAATGAAGAGTGCTCACTTCCTACTGATCCGCAAGACATATTCATCCGAGAGGTTGGCGGATCTACTCATCAAGGAAATTGTAACTTGTCATGGTGTGCTGGTGTCTATTGTGTCTGATCGTGACACCCGGTTTACATCAAAATTTTGGAACAAATTCTATGATGCGATGAGGACGAGGTTGCATATTAGCACGACTTATCATCCTTAGACAGATGTTCTGTCGAAAAGGACCATCAGACGCTGGAGGATATGCTCCGTGCACATGTCATCGATTTTGGAGGAGGATGGGATGACCACTTACCGTTAGCTGAGTTCTCATATAACAACAGCTATCATGCCATCATTGGTATGCCCCCTTATGAGATTCTATACGGTAGGAGATGCTAAACACCCATGTGTTGGGGTGATATTGGTTAGAAAGAGTTAGGAAGTATCAAGGTGATCGAGGCTACGACTGAGAAGCTTGAAAGGATCAAGGCCTTCATGAAGGCAGCCAAGGATAGACAAAAGTCGTATGCTGATAAACGACGTCGACCGATTGAATTCCAGGTGGGTGACAACGTTATGTTGAAAGTCTCACCTTGGAAGGGTATTATTCGGTTCAGAAAGCAGGGCAAGTTGAGCCCGAGATACACAGGGCCTTTCCGAATCATTGCTAGAGTAGGAGAGGTGGCCTATAGATTAGATTTACCAAATGAGTTAAGTGGAATTCACCCGACATTCCATATATCTCATTTGAGAAAATGTCTAGCAGATGAAGATGTGATTGTTCCACTGGAGGATATCGAAGTAGATGACGTTGATCGAAAAGAGAAGAGGTTGAGAAATAAAGTAGTTCCTCTTGTGCGTGTATAGTGGAAGCACAGGAAGGGATCCGAGTCTACGTGGGAGACTGAAGGAGAGATGAGGCAGCATTACCTGCAATTCGTTGAGGAATAAAAGGTTTCGGGAACGAAACCTATATAAGGGGGGTGGACTTGTAACACCCGGTTATTTTTTTAAGTCAATGAAAGAAGAATAAAGTGAAGAAAAAGGAAGAAAAGATATTTTAACCAAGTTAAAGGGTAAAAAGTGTCAAAAGGACAAAACTTTGAAAAAGTTGGTGAATAAAGGTGATGGCCGCCCACTCTTGCACATCAATTTTCTGCTTACGGATTCTAGAGAGAGAAAGTGTAGAGTTTTCGGGTTTTGAAGAAGAACAAGCTGAGAATTCGAATTCAAGTGGGTTTCTGGGTGGTTGAACTCATTTGCAAATGAGTTTGGAAGAAGCCATACTCAAGAGCTGGTAAGGTGAGTTCTAGATCCCCTCTTTTTACATGTTTTAACTGGTTTTGGGGCTGGAAATGCATGAAGGTATGTTTTTATACAACTGGGTTTTATACCCGTATGTTGAATGTGTGTATGATGATGTTATGGTGTGATTCTGGACTGTGTTCATGATTTGATGATGCTAAGGTTGTGTTCCTAAGGCTTAGAATGTAAGATTTAAGCTTAGAATATAAAAGATGAGATTTGGGGATTGAATCTGATGGATAGTGTGTCCTAGGCTGCTCATGCGCCTAAACAGTAGTTTACACGCCTAATTTTAGAGAAAAATGCGTAAGTGTTGGCAAATGCAGATGAAAGTCAATGCGGATGAACATTGACTAAGTGTGGGAAATGCAGATGAGTATTGGAGGAAATGCGGATGAAGTAAAAGAAATGCGGATGAACTATAACAAATGCAGATGAAGTAAAAGAAATGTGGATGAACTATAACAAATGCGGATGAAGTAAAAGAAATGTGGATGAACTATAACAGATGTGGATGAAGTAAAAGAAATGCGGATGAACTATAACAAATGCGGATGAAGTAAAAGAAATGCGGATGAACTAAGACAAATGCGGATGAACAAAGGCAAATGTGGATGAACTAAGTCAAATGCGGATGGACACTTAGAATATTTTTGACTTTTGGAGAAAAAGTGTAATTTAGGCTTTAACTTGGGAGGTTCCCGGGGGCTATGTAAGTTGACCTTTTTGAGGTCATAGGTGTTATTTTGGGCATTTAATGATGTATGATTGATACTTATGCATGATGGTGTGTATGATGTATGTTATGTATGTATGATGCCCTGTATGATGATGTTGACTGTTTATGTTAATGTTCCTGTTATGTATGTTTATCTTCCCGTGGCTTTAAGTTGAATGTTAATGAATGAAATGAAAAGTATTATGTAACGTAAAGTGGATGATAATGAAAAAAGGAACGAAATGAAAAAATGCATGCATTAATGAATGAACGAATGAAAGAAAGGCTTGCAAGCAAATGTATGGAGGTTCACACTCAATGCGGAGTGTTAGCTCAACCGTGTGCGGGTTAGATACCCCATGAGGATGCAAACTGGGGCTTAATCAGTGTGATTAAGAAAATGTATGGAGGTTCACACCCAATGAGGGGTTATCAGCTTAACTGTGTGCGGATTAAATACCTCATGAGGATGCACACAGGGGTTCAATCTTTGTGATTGACCATATGTATGGGGTCCTTGTCACTTAAACCTAGATGAATTGCTTGGTGCTCTAGAGGGGGGTTAAGCACATGACAGGACCTAGATGGAAATGAAAGATAATAAATGTACGAAACGAATGATGGTGAAGATAATAAATATTATCTATGTGTACGTACGATGTGTGATCACATTTTAAAACCTGATATGATTGAATGAAAGCAAAGAACAGTTTTAAAAGAAAGTAAAGTATGTTTTATTATAAAACTAGAACTCACTCAGCAACGTTGACTTTTTATGTATTTTCCAGTTAGCAGGTGAGCATTGCTAAGGATGGCGCGGGGCAGCTACTTGGCATTTTGGATGACATTCTTTTGTTTAAAGTTTTTGCATTGTAATGTGAACGAATGATGTTTTGAAATGAACGATTGTATTAATTTGAAAAAGCATTTATAATGAAATGAAAAGTTATTTTAATGTTTCACTGCGATGTTTTATCAAAGTTAAATGTAAATATATGTTTTATGTGCAATGATTGACCAGTTGTGAGCATCCCGGGAACGGGGCCTTACAGTCATGAATGTGATAAATTTAGAGAAATCATTGACTTGAAATTTTCTAGGTTATTAGAACCCAATGATAACTTACTAAATGATTTACAAATCTGCACTGAAGCTAATCGTATATTAAAACAAAATGAGTGTAGTTTTAAAGAAAAGATAGATCTTTTGGGGAAACAACTAAGGGAAACCGAGGTTGTTGCCTTAAATCAATCAAATGATATAAAGCTTTATTTAAATTATTTAGAAGAGACCAAAAGGATAAAGCAGTTTTGGAAGTCGAGGTAAATTCTTTAAAACAAAAACTGCATAGTTGGGCTAGTTCTTCGCACATAGTTCAAAACTTAGTGAAAAATTTGAAACAACGGGGAAGGTCTGGAGTACAAAGTAGTTGTACCACCACATGAAATAATTTTAAATACAAAATGTAGACCTGTAAATGACAACCCAGTAAAGGATCATGTGGTGTCCATTCCTCTGGTTAGTGATCCCGATTCCATAGTTAAACCTGTACAGAGATCACTAGACAATAGGAGCCTACTTTGAAATCTAAAGGTAAAATGTCGGTCGAAAATTTGGATGATGAAATTAAAAGGGTTAATATAAGGTCAAGGTCACAAACTTCTCTTCAGAACCAAAATTGACTAAACCAGTTAACCATAAACGTGTTAATCATCAAAGTCCAAATAAAGTGCATGTTACAGATGTTTAAAACATTAAAAAAAATTAAGTTTGTTAATAAGGATGCAACTATCTAATAAAGAAATGACAAAACCCAAACAGACAAAGGTCACACCTTTACACAACTCAAACCCACATAAATATTTTCCTCAATCTGTAGAAGGAAGATCTTGCTACAATTGTGGAAAACGAGGACATATCTCTTCTAATTGTCCTTACTATCAGACTCCCAAAAAGAAAATTGAACTTTTTGATACAAAACAAAGTTTTCCTAAATTAAGATCTAATACTCCACCTAAGAGTATTAGTGAACCTAAAATTCAAACAATAAGCCAGTCGTCTGTTTATCACAAACATGCCTTATTCAAAACTGGCTTATGGAAAGAAAAATCAAGTATAGTGTCTGATTGTGAAGAGATTAAGAAGAAAGAGATGCCCTCATCCTCTAAAGGACAATGGGTTAAGTTTATGATATGCGATTCCTCTAGGTCACCCAAGCCAGTTAGGGCTTGGATCCCAAATCTGAACAAATAAGTTTCTTTGAATGTGCAGGGTGTCCGCTACAGTGCTATTACTAATACCTGGATTATTGATAGTGGGGCGTCCAGGCACATGATAGGGAATTCGTCTCTCCTTTTCAACGTCAGACAAATTAAAGGGGGACATGTTTCATTTGCTGGGAATAAAGGAGGCTACATCACCGTTCAAGGTGAAGTGGGAAATGAGAAAGTTAAGTTTGACAAGATCAACTACATTCAAAAACTACAGAACAACTTACTTTCAGTATCCCAGATATGTGATAAAGGATTTAAAGTTGTATTTTACAATAAGAAGTGCTACATGTTGAAGAAGGACTATGTGATTGAGGAGGATAAAGTTCTTATGTCAGCTTCAAGATATAACGATTTGTATGTCTTGGATCTATCAAAAGCCTCCACAACTGATCACATGGTTAAATGCTTCTTGTCAAAGGAAACTGAGAGTGATTCAGTCTCCTGGCATAGGAGAATGAGACACTTTAATCCAAGGAAGATGAATCACTTAGTCCAAAATGATTTAGTGAATGGAGTAACCGTCAAAAACTTCCAACTTTCGGATTTTTGTGTAACATGTAAGAAAGGGAAACAGACCAAGAAGGCTCACAAGTAAAAGAAAGGTCACTCAATTGATCTTCCTCTTGAGCTTCTACACATGGATCAGTTTGGCCCTGTCAGTACAAAGAGCATTGCTAGTGATCTGTATTGCTTTGTAGTAATAGATGATTACTCAAGGTTCTCTTGGGTGATGTTTCTGAAAGCCAAATCAGAAACTTTTGAATCATTCAAACATCTAGTTACTACTTTGGAATCACTTTACAAGCTGAATGTAAGGCAGATCCGATCAGACAAAGGAACAGAATTCTAGATTCAGTGGATGGAGGCATATTGTAGAGAAAGAGGAATTGTACATCAATTTACCTCTATCTACAATCCACAAATGAATGGTGTTGCTGAAAGGAAGAATCAGAGCTTGATAGAGACTGCCAGAACAATGCTAGCTGACTCGAAACTGCCTATTCAATTCTGGAATGAGGCGGTGGCTAATGCTTGTTACACGCTCAATCGAGTCTTAGTGGTCAAACGACATGGGAGAACATGTTATGAACTGCTCCAGCGACGTAAACCCAACCTGGAGTATCTAGAACCGTTTGGCGCACCATACATGCTGCTGAAGAAAACTCAGATAGGAAAGTTTAGTGAGAAGGGAGAAGAAGGTATCTTTCTCGGATACAACATTCCAGACAAGAGAGTTTATAACAACTCAATAGGTTAGGTAGAAGTGTGGTGCAATGTTGATATTCAAAGATTCACCACCCCCCTACTGGAGCTAGTAGCCATGGTCTTGCATTATAGGTATGGAGGCACTATCTAGATGAGATGAAGTGAACCATATTCAACCGAGGTACATAGGGCCTTTTTGAATTATTGCTCGAGTAGGAGAGGTGGCTTATAGATTGGAGTTACCAGATGAGTTAAGTGAAATTCATCCGACATTCCATGTATCTTATCTAAGAAAGTGCTTAGCAGACGAGGATATGATTGTACCAATGGGGGATATCGAGGTAGATGAACGACTCAATTATGTGGAGCAACCGATGGCGATCATTGATTGTAAAGAGAAGAGGTTGAGGAATAAAGTGGTTCCTCGTGTACGTGTACAGTGGAAGCACAGGAAGGGATCTGAGTCTACGTGGGAGACCTAAGAAGAGATGAGGTAACATTACCCATGATTGTTTGAGGAATAACACGTTTCAGGGATGAAACCTATATAAGGGGGGTGGACTTGTAACCCCCGGTTATTTATAAAAGAAAAAGAAAGAAGAATAAAGTGAAGAAAAAGAAAGAAAATATATTTTACCCAAGTTGAAGGGTAAAATGTGTCAAAAAGGACAAAAGGTTTGAAAAAGTGGGTGTAAAAGGTGATGGCCGCCCATCACCTCGTACACACCCTGTATCTTTCAAATTTTTGAGGAAAGGAAGAAAGAGAAGCAAAAAGTTTTGGTTCTTTGAAGAACAAGAAGGAAAGTTTTGAATTCAAGGTAAGAATTCATGTGTTTATGATGTTCTTGACTGGTTTCATCCTCGGTTGTGTGCTTATGTATGTTGTGTGTGTGTTTGGGTGTGTGTTTAGTGGATTTCTAGGCGGTTGAACTCAATTTCAAACGGGTTTGAAAGAAGTCACACCTAAGAGGTTACAAAGTTGAGTTCTAGAACCCCTCTTTTACTTGTTTTTAACAACTTTGGGGCTGGAAATGCATGTATGAACATTTTTATTAAATTGGGTATTATACCCGTATGTGTGTATGTTGTGGGTGGGGTTTGATTTTGGGCTATGTATGTGTTTGATGATGCTATTATTGTATTTCTAAAGCTTAGAATGCATGATTTAAGCTTAGAACATGATAGATGGTGTTTGGGGACCAAATTATGATGATAAGTGTGCCCTAGGATGCTCATGCGCCCAAATAGTAGTTCATACGCCTAAGTTTAGGAAAAAACTGTTTAAAAGTTCCAAATGCGGATGAGCATTGACAAATACGGATGAGAAAGTCAATGTGGATGAGTAAGTCAATATGGATGAGAAAGTCAATGCAGATGAGTAAGTCAATGCGGATGAGAAAGTCAATGCGGATGAGTAAGTCAATGCGGATGAACAAATGCGGATGCGTATTGAAAAATGCGGATGGGCATTGACAAATGCGGATGAGTAAAGTCAATGTGGATGAAAAAATGCGGATGAGCATTGACAAATACGGATGAGTAAGTTCATGCGAATGAAAAAATGCAGATGAGTAAGTTCATGCGAATGAACAAATGTGGATGAGTAAGTTCATGCGAATGAACAAATGCGGAGGAGTAAAAGGAAATGCGGATGAGTAAAAAGAAATGCGGATGAACAAAGAGGAAATGCGGGTGAACAAAAGATAATGCGGATGAAGAAATGCGAATGAACAAAAAGAAATACAGATGAACAAAAAGAAATGCGGATGAACAAAGAGGAATTGCGGATGAACAAAGAGGACATGCGGATGAACAAAGAGGAAATGCGGATGAACAAAGAGGAAATGCGGATGAACAAAGAGGAAATGCGGAAGAACACTTAGAATATTTTTTGACTTTTTGGGGAAAAAGTGTTAAGTAGGCCTTGGCTTTGGAGATTCCCTGGGGCTATGTAAGTTGACTTTTTGAAGTCATAGATGATGTGATGGCCATTTTATGGTAATGATATGATGAATGATTGATGCTTATGCATGATGGTATGTATGATGTATATTATGCATGTATGATGATGTGTGATTGATGATGTGCAGTTGATGATGTTATGTTTATGTATGATTGCATGTTATGTTATGTTCTGTTCCCTATTACGTATGATGATGTGACTTTACGTGGTTTGATATTGTTAATGAATGTAAAGTATTATCTTAACGAAGTGAAAGATTTAATATAATGAAAGTGGAACATAATGAATGAATGAAATCCTTACAAGCAACTGAAGGGAGGTTCACAACTCATTGAGAGTTGTTACCTTGTGTGTGTCTACAGCGTGCAATTTTGGCTAACTCATAAGGGTTCATACACACAGTAAAGGTTTAGTCCCAGTGACTGCTCCAATACATGCGATTTCCTAATTACTTTGTGTCATACAACGTGCGATTTTGGCTAACCCATAAGAGTTCACACACACAGGGGGAGTGTCCAACTATGTGTGTATCTACAGCGTGCGATTTTGGCTAACTCATGAGGGTTCATACACACAATAAGAGTTCAGTCTTGGTGACTGCTCGAATAACATGCGATTTCCTAATTAATGTGTGTTATACAACGTGTGATCTTGGCGAACCCAAAAGAGTTTACACACATAGGGGGAGTCTGTCCTAGTGACCACTCCATATGTGCGATACGTGCGATATGTGTGATACGTGCGATATGTGTGATATGTGCGATATGTGTGAGATGTGCGAAATGTACCAACGAACGATGATGAAGATAATAATTATTACCTTGATGTATGTACGATGTGTGATTATGTGCTATAGTACTGAAAATGTTTTAACGAATGGAAGGTAATGCAATGTTTTTGTAAAACTAGAACTCACTCAGCAACACTGACTTTTTATGCATTTTCCAGTTGGCAGGTAAAGTTGCTGAGGATGGCACGGGGCGGCTACTTGGCTCTTTTGGATGACATTCTTTTGTTTAATGTTTTTTTATTGTAAGGCGAACAAATTAAATTATGTAATGAATGTTTTATTATTTTGCAAAAGCATTTTTAATGAAAATGTTGTTTTTAATGTTTCCGCTGCAACGTTTATTTCAAGTTAATGTAATTATATGCTTTATGAGCGATGATTGGACAGCTCTAAGATTCCTGGGAACGGGGCCTTACAAGTTGGTATCAGAGCCAAAGTTTAAGTGAAACAGGTAATTTTTCAAAATAAACCTTAACTTAAACTGAAAATGGGACGGAAAGGGAAGGGATGCAAGTCTGAGTAGCTACGTGCTATCATGTATTTTCGTAATGTTAACCGGTATTACGAGCACATGTTATGTGGTTATGTGTTGCTGGTAGATTTAGATGCTGATGTAGTTAGAACAGCTAATGCTTGGGGTATGAAGAGTAAAGTAAGTGGCTAATCACAACTGGCCACTATAATTAGGAATACTATACTTGACATAAACTAAGTTGTTCCCTTGAATGACCGTGTTGGTGTTTGAATCTTTCAGTGTGTGTGTTAGAGGATGGCTGGTGGTAGATCATCTAAAGCTTCACGTGGTGGAGGTCGTGGTGCTGATCCACGGGCTGCAAGAGGAAGTCCTAGAGCCGATAAGGTGGTTCATGAAGAACACGAGACCCCTCATCCGGAGGGCTGGAGCGATGACACATAAGCAATACACCACCAAGTTCAATGAAATGGCATGGCTGGTGCCTGATCAGGTGACACCTTTATCACGAAAGATCAAAAGGTATATTCAGGGTTGCCAACGGATATCCACATGCACATGATCGCCGCCCGGCCGAGCACGTTTAGGTTGGCGGTTGATTTGGCAGGGAGGTTGTATGATGAGAGAACTGTGGAGGTGGCCGAAGGTAGCAAGAAAGGTGGTGGTGACCGGAATTGGAGTGTGAAAAGGTTTAGTCGGGGTGGTGTCCCGACGAGTAACAAGAAGACAAGGATAGATGACCGCCGTGTGGTTACACCCGGCGCGGGGTTGAAGAGGTGTGGTAAATGCGGGAAGGAGCATTCGAGAGAATGCAAATGGTGGTCAAACATTTGCTTCAAGTGCGGGAAGCCTGGCCATATAGGGAGGGAATGCGGGGTTGTAAGGTGTTACAACTATGGAGAGAATGGTCACCTGAGTAGAGACTGTAAGAAGCCGAGGGCTGAGGGTTCGGGGGTGAATAAGGATGGAGGAGAAGGGCAGAGGGCAAGTGCCAGAGTGCTCACGATAATACAGGGGGAGGCTAGGACGGACCCCGATGTTGTGTCAGGTACGTTTCTTGTAAACCAAACTTTAAGCATCTGTGTTATTTGATTATGGTGCTACTAAAAGTTTTATTTCTGCTGCTTTCTGTGCTAAACTGGCTGTTAGTAGTAGGAGTGTAAATGTGCCCTTTGATGTAGAAACTACCATAAGTAAGTCTATCAGGATTCCTGAGATGATAGAAGGTTATGACATGGAATTGAAAGGTCATAAGTTTCCTGTTAGACCATTCGTTATGACCTTAGGCGGGTTTGACGTAGTCCTAGGAATGGATTGGTTGGCGGACTACGAGGCAAACATTGTGTGTCGCAAGAAGATGATTCGATTGACAATGCCCGACGGGAGTACGGTGACGGTTTATGGTGATCGAGTCAGGATGATTCCGAAGGTGATTTTGATGGTGGTGGCGGGAAAGTGCATGAGGCATAGATGTAGTGCCTATTTGTCCTATGTGAAGGATGTAGATACGCCAAAACCACAACTGACCGACGTACCGGTGGTGTGTGACTTTCTAGACATGTTTCCCGAAGACTTACTAGGAGTGCCACTTGACCGCGAGATCGAATTCCAGATTGACTTGATACCAGGTGCCCAACCCGTTGCTAAGGCACTGTATCGATTGGCTCCGACCGAGATGAAAGAGTGGATGGAGCAATTGCAAGAGCTGCTTGATAAGGGATTCATTAGACCGAGTATCTCTCCTTGGGGTGCTCCGGTCTTATTTGTGAAGAAGAAGGACGGTGTATGAGAATGTGTATAGACTATCGTGAGTTGAACAAGCTGACGGTCAAGAATCGGTATCCATTACCGAGGATCGATGATCTCTTCGATCAGCTCCAAGGTGCCAGATGGTTCTCGAGGATAGACCTTCGATCTGGATATGATAGATGAAGGTTAAGGAGCAAGATATTCCTAAAACAGTTTTTTGCATGTGTTAGGGACACTAAGAATTTCTTGTTATGTATTTTGGTTTGACAAACGCGCCAACTGCTTTTATGGACCGGATAAATCGAGTGTGTCGCCCGATGTTGGATAAATCAGCGATTGTGTTTACCGATGCTATCTTGATTTATTCCAAGAGTGAGGATGAGCATGCCGGTCATAATCGAGAGGTGTTGGAAACGTTGTGAAGGGAGAGGTTGTATGCTAAATTCTCCAAGTGCACATTCTAGTTGCGTGAGGGTTAGTTTTTGGGTCATGTAGTGAATCCCGGTAGGATTATGATGGACCCGGCAAAAGTGGAAGAGAAGATTTGGTAGTTTATTCCGATGCTTCCTACTCGAGGATGGGACGTGTGTTGATACAGAGATCAAAGGTTATAGCCTATGCATCCCGACAGTTAAAAGTTCATGAGGTCAATTTTCCCACTCCTGACTTGGAGCTAGCAACCGTGGTCTTGCGTTAAAGGTATGGAGGCACTATCTAGACGAGATAAAGTGCACCATATTCAGCCGAGGTAAAATGGGCCTTTTTGAATTATTGCTCGAGTAGGAGAGGTGGCTTATAGATTGGAGTTAATAGATGAGTTAAATGGAATTCATCCGACATTCCATGTATCTCATCTGAGAAAGTGCTTAGCAGACGAGGATATGATTGTACCACTGGGGGATATCGAGGAAGATGAAGGCTCAATTATGTGGCGCAATCGGTGGCAATCATTGATCGTAAAGAGAATAGGTTGAGGAATAAAGTAGTTCCTCTTGTGCGTGTACAGTGGAAGCACAGGAAGGGATCTGAGTCTACGTGGGAGACCGAAGAAGATATAAGGCAACATTACCCACGATTGTTTGAGGAATAGCAGGTTTCAGGGATAAAACCTATATAAGGGGGGTGGACTTGTAACACCCGGTTATTTATAAAAGACAAAGAAAGAAGAATAAAGTGAAGAAAAAGAAAGAAAAGATATTTTACCCAAGTTGAAGGATAAAATATGTCAAAAAGGACAAAAGGTTTGAAAAAGTGGGTGTAAAAGGTGATGTCCGCCCATCACCTCCTACACACCCTGTATCTTTCGGATTTTTGAGGAAAGGAAGAAAGAGAAGCAGAAAGTTTCGGTTCTTTGAAGAACAAGAAGGAAAGGTTCGAATTCAAGGTAAGAATTTGTGTGTTTATGATGTTCTTTACTGGTTTCATCCTTGGTTGTGTGCTAATGTATGTTGTGTGTGTGTTTTGGTGGGTTTCTAGACGGTTGAACTCAATTGCAAACGGGTTTGAAAGAAGTCGCACCTAAGAGGCTGCAAAGGTGAGTTCTAGAACCCCTCTTTTGCTTGTTTTTAACTGCTTTGGGGCTGGAAATGCATGTATGAACATTTTTATTAAATTGGGTTTTATACCCGTATATGTGTATGTTGTGGGTGGGGTTTGAGTTTGGGCTATGTACGTGTTTGATGATGCTATTGTTGTGTTTCTAAGGCTTAGAATGCATGATTTAAGCTTAGAACATGACAAATGGTGTTTGAGGACCGAATTATGATGATAAGTGTGCCCTAGGCTGCTCATATGCCCAAACAATAGTTCATACACCTAAGTTTTGAAAAAAAAATTGCTTAAGTGTTCCAAATGCGGATGAGAAAGTTAATGCGGATGAGTAAGTCAATGCGGATGAGAAAGTCAATACGGATGAGTAAGTCCATTCGGATGAACAAATGTGGATGAGCATTGACAAATGCGGATGAGTAAAGTCAATGTGGATGAACAAATACGGATGAGCATTGACAAATGTGGACGAGTAAGTTCATGCGAATGAACAAATGTGGATGAGTAAGTTCATGCGAATGAACAAATGTGGATGAGTAAGTTCATGCGAATGAACAAATGCGGATGAGTAAAAGGAAATACGAATGAGTAAAAAGAAATATGGATGAACAAAGAGGAAATGCGGATGAACAAAAGTTAATGCGGATGAACAAAAAGATATGCGGATGAACAAAAAGATATGCGGATGAACAAAAAGAAATGCGGATGAACAAAGAGGAAATGCGGATGAACAAAGAGGAAATGCGGATGAACAAAGAGGAAATGCGGATGAATACTTAGAATATTTTCTGACTTTTTGGGGAAAAAGTGTTAAGTAGGCCTTGGCTTGGGAGATTCCTGAGGGCTATGTAAGTTGACTTTTTGAAGTCAAAGATGATATGATTGCCATATTATGGTGATGATATGATGAATGATTGATGCTTATGCATGATGGTATGTATGATGTATATTATGCATATATGATGATGTGTGATTGATAATGTGCGATTGATGATGTTATTTTTATGTATGATTGCATGTTATGTTCTGTTATGTTCCCTATTACGTGTGATGATGTGACTTTAAATGGTTTGATATTGTTAATGAACGTAAAGTATTATCTTAACGAAACGAAAGATTTAAGATAATGAAAGTGGAACATAATGAATGAATGAAATCCTTGCAAGCAACTGAAGGGAGGTTCACAACTCATTGCGAGTTATTACCTTGTGTGTGTCTACAGCGTGTAATTTTGGCTAACTCATAAGGGTTCATACACACAGTAAGAGTTCAGTCCCGGTGACTACTCCAATACGTGCGATTTCCTAATTATTGTGTGTCATACAGCGTGCGATTTTGGCTAACCCATAAGTGTTCACACACACAGGGGGAGTGTCCAACTATGTGTGTATCTACAGCATGCGATTTTGGCTAACTCATGAGGGTTCATACAAACAGTAAGAGTTCAGTTTTGGTGACTGTTCCAATAACGTACGATTTCCTAATTATTGTGTGTTATACAACGTGCGATCTTGGCGAACCCATAAGAGTTCCCACACATAGGGGGAGTCTGTCCTAGTGACAACTCCATATGTGCGATACGTGCGATATATGCGATATGTGCGATATGTGCGAAATGTATCAACGAACGATGATGAAGATAATAATTATTACCTTGATGTATGTACGATGTGTGATCACGTGCGATAGTAATGAAAATGTTTTAACGAATGGATGGTAATGCAATGCTTTTATAAAACTAGAACTCACTCAGCAACGCTGACTTTTTATGCATTTTCTAGTTGGCAGGTAAAGTTGCTGAGGATGGCACAGGGCGGCTACTTGGCCCTTTTGGATGGCATTCTTTTGTTTAATGTTTTTGCATTGTAATGCGAACAAATGAAATTGTGTAACGAATGTTATATTATTTTGCGAAAGCATTTTTAATGAAAATGTTGTTTTTAATGTTTCCACTGCAACGTTTATTTCAAGTTAATGTAATTATATGTTTTATGAGCGGTGATTGGCCAGCTGTAAGTGTTCCGGGAATGGGGCCTTACAGGAGTGATAGACTGTACATTGTTTATCAAATAAAAAGATGGCGATTTACTGCTTGTACAAATTTATGTTGATGACATAATCTTTGGTTCCTTAAATGAAGAATTATGTAAAGAATTCGAATTTGTAATGAAAGCAGAATTTGAGATGAGTGCCACGGGGGAGATGAGGTTCTTTCTCGGCTTATAGGTGGATCAGATACCAAAGGAAATCTTCATACAACAGACCAAGTATGTTGGTGATATCCTCAGTCGGTTCGACATGGAGAATGCTTCAGCAGCTGGAACTCCACTTGCCACGAACCATGACGTGGCACGCGACGAAAATGGTGATCTGGTTGATGCCACTATGTATAGAGGAATGATCGGATCTCTCATGTACCTCACAACCTCACGTCCTGATATCATGTACGCGACGTGTCTTTGTTCGAGATATCAGGTGAAACCAAAAGTAAATCATCTCATCAGGGTCAAAAGGATTTTTTGTTATCTGAAGGGTACTCCAACACTCGGGTTGTGGTATCCTCATGATGATGACTTTGAGCTTACAGCGTATAGTGACTCGGATTATGGCGGTTGCAAAATGAATTACAAGTCAACATCAACGGGATGTTAGTTCTTTGGTAGATGGTTAGTCACCTCGCAATGTAAGAAGCTGACCTCTGTTGCTCTGTCAACATGTGAAGCTGAATACGTTGCTGCTGCAAGTTGCTGTTCACAAATCATCTGGATTCAACAGAAAATTCACGACTACGGTTTGCAATTTTGTAACACCCTTATTTTTATTGATAATTCTGCTGCTATTGCTATCACAAAAAATCCGGTCCAATACCCTAAAACTAAACACATCGGTATTAAATATCACTTTATACGTGACTTTTTGAAAAACACTTAATTGATGTGGTTAAAATTAATACGTATTTTCTACGCGCCAACCTCTACACTAAAGAATTTGATAAACCTGGGTTTTTATATCTTTAGAGATTAATGGCGTGAAAAAGAAAAGTGACATGATTCTTGAAGAAGAAAGTGCGTAGTCCGACATGTTTTTTATTCTTTAGTTTCTTTTATTTTACTTATTTTTCTGTCTATTAAAAATACAAAAACACAAAAAGATTTTCGGTTTTAGAATTTTAGGGGGAGAATAGTTTAATTTAGTATTTAATTCGTGCAGTATTTAATTGCTTAAAAAATGAGGGAGGAGGGCAGCTTAGCTAAAAAAATGAAATCAAATCTATGATTCTGATTCAACATTTATGAAAAATGATAGTACACAGGGAACAAATTGGTTGGGACTTTAAAAGATTTTAAATGATTAAGATGTAAAATTCAAAGTATAAGTCTGAGAAGTCTAAGAAAAATAAAAAGAAAAATGATAGTAAAACTAGTCTGCTGCTGAGGTAACATAGAGAAAGTAGACCTAGAGGTTGCTAGTTCATTATATGACGTATCGGTAGATTCAACACAATAGATGAGTAGACCTCATTGGTGGTTTAAATTCAAACTAAGTTGTTCGACTTGTTGTGGGTTTCCATCTTATCCCTGGTTAACACAATCAATGCATTTTCAATAAGGGGTGACGAGCAAAATAAACGCCACAAATGTGTGCGGATAACCATAAAAATGAGCAAAGCACATGGGAAAATGCTAAATGCAATCAAGCTAATAACTTATGTTGTTGGTGCGTTATGTGCAAAAGAAAAATAAATGCTCTAACAAGAACATAGGCTGTGCCTCTCTGCTGTGCGTTATGTGCCTCTCTGCTGTGCCGTGGCATTGACCTGAGGATAAGCATAATCTAAATATTCTAGAATTCATTGTTGTTTGCGCCTCTTTGCTGTGCGATGACACTGACCTGAGGCTTGGCATCTCTTTGAAAGCTCTTAGAATAGTTTCTTCTTGAAATATACCCATAGACCGCTCAAAAATCTCCTGAGGAATGTTGATTACCATATAAGTATGGGATCCACAAATACTTGTTGAAATAATTAAACCTTAACTTATCATCAATGTGTGTCAAAAATCTGTGTATGGATTTAAGTGCAAAAATATACTGACAATCATCGTGATTTGTAATTCTTGATAGTCAAAATCATTGTGTGCATCTTATAGCTCTAGTATGATTTCCTATAATTGCTATTGACTCTCGGTCAAAACAAGAATCTAGCATCAAAATGGTTTATTAAAAATGTCCCAAATGATTCTGATATACATGTATGATTCCATAATAAATCATTCCAGAAATAATAAAATTAACTTGAAGCTGTGTTGTCCAAGAAGTAAAATCTGCTAGATGTACTCTAATAGGTTTAATTCCATCTCAAATCAAAAATACAAAAATATGTCCTGTTTTGTTTTAAGTTTCAATTTGTTTTCTAGTTTTTTGTTACGTAGATGTCGGGCTCTACAACTAGACTTAATCTATGAATCACTCACTCAAAAGGGGTCACGTCTGAGGTGACCAATCCATTTTGAAATTAAAAGGATCACGTATGAGGTGATCAAACTGTTTTAAATTAAAAAGGTCATGTCTGAGATGATCATCGGTCATAATGTTCAATATCAAAAGGTAAAATTTTAAGTGTTTGAAAGTGTGTGAGGTTAAACTCATAAGTATGAACCAGTCGCGCGATTGGATCATAAGTATGGGCCAATCGCACGATTGGATCATAAGTATGGACCAATCGCTTGACTGGACCATAAGTATGAGCAAGTCATATGACTGGACCATGAGTATGAGACATCCTTGCGATTGGACCATAAGATTAAGCCAATGGTATGAATGGATGAAGGAGTATGAGTCAGTCGCACAACTGAAGCATGAGTATGGGTCTAGTCGCACGACTGTACTTTAAAACAATATAAATAGAAGGGTTGTTCGATCGCATTCTTTACCACCCTTCACGCTCTCAAACCCATCTCATACGCAGACACTCTGCCAAAATTTCATTTTACTTGATTACTCATTCTAACGGTTGTGCTAATCATCTATAGGTATTGTGTGACTGAAATCGAACATAATGAACGGTGAAATCAAACCCTAACTAACCAAATCGACTAAAATAAAGAAATCAATAAAACTACTCAAATAGACTACTTAAATGGACATAATCGTTGATTTAAAGGACATTAGGTGCTATTTAGAGTGTTTGCGAGTCAAATGAGTCCAAACACGATGTCTAACATCAAGTTTTGACCAAGATTCGAGGTCGGAGTGCCGAACAGAGTCATATGCGAATAGACACTCCGAATGAACTTCAGTCGCATGACTGACTCAACCACATGGCTTAACACACGACTTAGTTCAATCGCAAGCTCAATCGCACGACTGAACTCAGCCGCAGGCTCAATCGCATGACTGAACTCAGTCGTATGGTTCAATCACACGATTGAACCAAACTGATCTAAAATAGTTTAAGTTTCAACTGTCTTCTGTGATGCATAAATCTAACGTATATGTCTCTTGTGTTGCAGAAACATGGCTGATAGGTGGACTATGAGCACTAAGCACAACATATGTGCTCATCTTGATTCTTCGTCCATGAATGCTTCTGACTTCACTAGGATTATTGCCTTTCTGCGCAAATCAAGGATCTTCAAGGCCATCTCTATCCTATGCACATCTTACAGATCCATTCAGCAGGCCTTTTGGGAAAACGCCAGAGTTGACAGGTCCGTTGAGCCACACTGTATACGGAGCTCCATCTTTGGTCTAGAGATCGAGATTACTGAGGATGATCTGAGGCGGGTCTTAGATCTGGGTGAGGACGGAGCCTACCTAACTAAGCTACGTCCCTTGACTGTCCGGGGATGCTTTATGAGGATCAAGTACGCCGGTGACATAAATGCCGGTGTACTAAACAAGAGCAACATGTGCCCTTAGTTCAAGTATTTGGAACATGTGATCTTGAAGTGTATAGCCTCCAGGCGTGGAGGATTTGACGAGATTTCCGACCAAATCCAGAATGCATACGTTGCACTGGTACTGAACCACCCTTTTAGTTTCTCTTGCATGATATTCTCTTATCTGATTGAGAACCTTGAGGCTAAAGGTAAGGAAGGCTTCTGTATGTATCCATGTTTCTTACAGATAATCATAGATGAGAAGCTTCGTATGCTGCCAAAGGAGAGAGATGATACAGTGGTGCTTGAGGTGATGGATGATACCACCTTAGGCAGGATGAGAGTATACCAGGGGAAGCAGGTGAAGTCCCCGGTCAGGAGATTGTTTGGGCATTTGGCCCATGAGGACTACGTGGCGCCCTCTCGTAAGAGGTGGCGTCACGATGACAGTGATTCTGATATTGAGCCTATTATGATAGCCACATCCGATGATGACGATGACGATGATGACCATGTTGACGGTCAAGGTGGGGGAGATGCAGGTTCCAGTTCTTCACAGGCCACCGATACTTCTACTATATCTTCACCACCTCCACCTAGTACTTCTTCTGCTCCAGGTAGATCTGAGCAGGCTGCTATCCACCCGGATTTTTTGATAGATGAAGAAGATGAGTTAGATGATGAGCCTTTGGTACGGACGGTCGGGAGCCGGGTCGTGGCCTCTGACAGAGGGATCAGGGCGGTTGGTGGATGTCAGGCTGAGTCAAGGGGTGATGCTACTGATGTCACAGATCATTCTTTCACCCCTGATCAGCCCACCAGCCAAGGGGGAGCGCCTATGGCAAAGGGCTCTACGAAGAAGAGGATGGCCCAACCATACAGGACGAAGAGCAAGAGGCCAAGATTTACTTTGATCACTTCTTCTGACACCACCACCACTATCATACCCACCACTACAGCCACCACCACTACCACCACTCCAGCCACCACCACCACAACCACCACTCCAGCCACCACCACCACAACCACCACTTCTCCCATTTCCATTATCACTCCATCCACTACCACTACCATAGACATTCCACCACATCCCACTCACACTCCACCTCCTATATTTACCACATCCACTACTACCACTACCAGCCACCAAGCAGGTCCCTCCACCCAATCTACATTCACTGCTGGACCCACTCTACCCCATATCAGGTTAGAAGAACAGCTTGCTAACCTCAACCGCATTATGCTAAGGCTGCTTGCCATTGATAAGATGAGGGCTACTAAGCTAAACAAGATGATGGAGGTGAATGCTGCACAGGCTAAGCAGATCGTACATCTGAGCGAAAAGAGTGCTCAGTACAAGAGGGCATTAGGCCGAGCCCACCATGCGCTGACAAGTCAAAATGAGCTGGTTTTGGCATCGGCAAAGAGGATTGATGAGCTAGAGAAGAAGAATAAGAGGATACTCCTAAAGCTCAAAGGATCAAAGTTTGAGCCATTAAAGATCAAAGATGGTGATGATGATGATGATGATGATGACGAGGAGGAGGAGGAGGAGGAGGAGGAGGATGAAGATGACTCTGAGGAGGATGTTGGTGAGGGTGGACCGAGCAGGAAAGATAGAGAGGACGATGATGACCAGGAAGGTGATGCTGCTGCATCAGCCTCTCCTCAAGCTCAAGAGAGGCGGACCAAACAAAGCCAAGATCAAGGAGCCTTGTCCTCAACTCCTCCAGCAGAAGAACCGAAGGATCAAGACAAAAGTAATGATTAGATGTTTTTGTATTTAAAACTTTTGTACTTGAATTATATATTACATTAATGTAATGATTGATCATTTATGTCTGTTAATGTCTTAATGTTTTATATAATGACTTATGTGTGATATGCTTAATGTCTAATCAAACAGATGAAGCTCAACAAACTGATGAATTTGATGTCCAACCCCTTCAGCAGGTCAAGACTCAATTAACCATGATTCTTGACTTGCAACGGATAGTTAAAAGGTTTGTGAGCTACACTCCAGAGGAGGGAGAGATCATACACGACCTAACGGATGAATAGCTTGATGAAATATTCAGGCTGAATCCGGATGATCTGGTCAAAGATGCTCCTACAGTTGATGTTGCAAGTGAAGATGAGCTTAATGATGTAGATGGAATCGAGATAGAGAATGTCACTGCTGATTTTTATCCATAGTACACTGATATGGACGGACATGTTATCCCCAACTTAGGTGAAATATTCGACAGTGGTACTTTTGAGAAGCTGAATGAAGTAAAGAAAGATAAGGAGAAAGAAGAAAGCATAGCCCAAGCTTCAAACGCAATCGTTAATATCAAGAAAGCTGAATGGGCAGCTTGTTTTGCTGAGATGAAAGCCCAGTGCGCCCCCCAAAAGCAGAATGCCTACACAAAGCTTTATAGAGTCAAATGTCATCAGATTGTGTCTGGAAAGATTATAGCGTGGGCTTATTTTGAAGATTTGGACGTGTATGCTGTAAAGAGAGAAAAGGGGATTGAGTACTTTAGATATCCTCATGATCTGAAGACTCTTCCTGGTTTTGAGCTTAACCAACTGGCATGCTTAGATCTATTGTATTCTAATCCAAGAAAGATGTTAGGTTGGTTTGAGGCAGCATTAAATAAGGAATACCACACCAGATGGGTTAACTTCAGACCTCAACAACCAAAGAGGTACATTCATAGGTCTGAAGTGGATCCTATATCTGGAAAGCCT
>BJCM01266032.1:7232-18111 GCA_018326385.1 Flaveria bidentis | reverse complement strand
TTAAATTATTTATTTATCTTTTTAAAATAACAAAGGTTATAAAAACATTATTAGTTCTTTTATGTAATTTAAATGCTATAAATTTATTATAGCACAAATTTGGATTATTTAAAAACATTTTAAATACAATTACTTTAAATAATTTATTATTCAAATAATTATTTAAATAATAATATAAATAATTATTTATTCAATTATTCATTTAACCATGATGCCATGAATAGTTAACCATTTAAATGACTAATTATTTAACTATGTCATAATGTAAATAATTATTAAATTAGTTACTTCTTTACATAATATATACTTAACCTTTATTCAACCAAATATTATAAATTAAATTATTTGATTTCATTAATCATTCATTTTCATTCTCAAGTTTAATTGATTTATTTTATCTTTGTTGAATCTAAATATAATTGATTACATTATCTTATTATCATAATTATCAAAACCCCAAATCCCAATTGAAACCCTAATTTATATTTACTCTTGAATCTTATCTTTATTCTAATTCTAAGACATCAACCATTAGGTTGAATCGTGAAGAAGTCTGTTAGGACCGTGTACGTACGGAGTACTAACTGATAATGTGTGAAACCAGATCAAATAGTGCAGAATCCTATTTGATTCGCGATCATATTAGTGAGAACGTAGTTCAGATCAATCTAACGATTAAAGAAACGTTAAGAACGATTATGAAAAAGATCCACTGCGAAGTATGAAGTTGGAACATGCTTTCTGGAGTCTCTGGACGGCTAAGGTACGAATATGTGTCAAAAGTCTTGAAGTGTTTCGAATTCTTATGTTTTTCCACGAATTAAGTGGTATTTATAGGTTAGGGTATTCCAATCTTACGACTGAACCATTAGCATGGTTCAGTCGTGCGACTGAATCATGCGATTGATTCATACACACGACTGAAGGTTCAGTCGTGCGATTGAGTCAATCTCATGACTCAATCGTGCGACTGATCCAGTCTCTTGGTTTAGTCGTGCGACCGGTCCATTAGCATGAAGTATTCATGCATATGGTCCATTCGCATGGTCCATTCGCATGAAGACTTCATACGATTAAGTTTGAACACGTTTCTCTCATTATTGACTAAGAACTATGCAAACAACCACAAACCTATATAGTTAGTTCAACATACTTTAACACATAATAAATAATGAAATATTAAACATTATAAGCATCAATCACATATTATATTTCATTCAACTCATTCATTACATATGTGTAAGACATGACTGACATTTATGTTAAGCTCCTAAACTAGGTACATGTGTATCAACAAACTCCCCCTTGGACCTAGTTTACATTAGCGTCTGACATTCTTTATAAGCTCCTCAAATCTCTTGTACTTCTCCTCTCTAGTAACTCCTGCATGTATTTTAAATGCAAAGCAAAGTCGTATAATATTCTGGAACTGGAGGGCTTGTACAATATCTTGCGCGTCATAGAATAGTGGCCACTTGTACAAAGTGTAGACATCGTCCACAAACAAGTTAGTGAGCCATTTTGGGTTGAATACCCGAATAGTTTCCATTTTGCTCTCTCTCTGTAGAACTATGACCGCTTCGCTTGTTCTCCAATCATAATACCACCGTTTGAGGTGTGGATTAAAGTCCTGTGGCATTTCCCGTAAGGGAATCTTGGACATTGTGCACGGGGGACTCTACTTCAGCACGACTTTAGGCTTTCCAGAAATGGGATCCACTTCAAACCTATGAATGTACCTCTTCGGTTGTTGAGGTCTGAAGTTAACCCATTTGGTGTGGTATTCCTTCTTTAGAGCAACCTCAAACCAGCCTGATATTTTTCTAGAATCAGCATACAACAGATTTAAGTGTGCGAGCTGGTTGAGCTCAAAACCTGGGAGAGTCTTCAGATCATGTGGGTATCAGAAGTACTCTATTCCCTTCTCTGTCTTAATAGTATAAACGTTAAGATCCTCAAAACATGCCCACGCAATAATCTTGCCTAACATCTTTAGATATTTCTTGACCTTGTAGAGCTTGGTGTAGGCATTTTGCTTTTGAGCAGTGCGTTGGGCTCGTATCTCAGCAAAACAAGCTGCCCATTCAGCCTTCTTTATATCAACATCAGCGTCCGAGGCTTGTGCTTGGCTTTCATTCTTTTCTATTTCTTTTTCCATCTCATCCCGTTTGTCGAATGTAGCACTGCCGAGAGTGTCACCCAAATCGGGGATCACATTGCCCTCTCGGTCAGTGTACTCTGGATGGTGCTCAGCTGTGACATCTTCAATCTCTATTTAGTCGACATCATGTAGCTCATCATCACTTGTCACATAAAAAGTAGGAGCATATTTGACCAACTCATCTAGATTTAGCCTGAACATCTCCGCAAGTTGCTCATCAGGTCGTGAATGATTTCTCCTTCTTCGGGAGTATAGCTCACTGACCGTCTGACAATCCCTTGCAAATCAAGAATCATGGTGAATTGAGACTTGATTTGCTACAGGGGAGAAACATCATATTTATCTTGCTGAGATGTTTGATCTTCTTGATTTGAACATGTAACACATCAACAATTAGTAATTAATCAAGACATCTAAACATTAGATACATATAGATAAACAATAATTACGAAGCTGTAATACATGATTCATGTACAAAAGTTTTCAAATACATAAACATCTAGTCATTACTTTTGTCTTTATCTGTCAACTCTTCAACATCAGGAGCTGAGGATGATGCTCCTTGGTCTTGTGTTCTCTTAGTCCTCCTTTCTTGACCTTGAGCAGAGGCTGATGCAGCCGTATCACCTTCTTCATCATCATCTCCTCTCTTCTTTCCCCATGATCCTTCATCATCACTGTCATCCTCGTTATCAGACTCATCATCTTCACCATCATCATCATCATCATCATCATCATTATCACCATCATCACCATCACCTTCCCTGATCTTTAGAGGCTTATCTTTTGATCCTTTCAGTCTGAGCATGATCTTCTTTTTCTTTGCCTCCAACTCTGCAATCCTCTTAATTGATTGATCATTCTTCTCTTGAAGCTGGGAAATCTGTTGTGCTTGAATAGCATTGAGCTCCACAAGCTGACTTAGCTGTGTAGCTCTTTGCTCATCAGCATCTAACAGCTTCAGCACCATCCGGTTTAGTGCAGCTAGCTATTCCTCTACCCCAATGAAGGGTAGAGTGGGACCGGTGGTGAAGGTAGAGTGGGTTGAGGGACCTTCTTGGTGGTTGGTGGAGGTAGTGGTGGATGTGGTGAATATTGGTGGTGGGATAGGAGTGGATGGTGAAGTGGTGGTTGTAGAAGTAGTGGTTGGGAGTGTGGTAGTGATGGTGGGAGGTGTGGTGGTAGTGGTAAGGGGTGTGGTAGTGGTGGTGGTAGCTATGGTAGTTGTGGTAGCTATGGTAGTGGTGGTGGCTGTGGCAGTGGGGTTAGATGTGATCAAAGTGAATCTAGGCCTCTTACCCTTTTTGCCATAAGGGTGAGCCATCCTCTTCTTCCTGGGGCCCTTAGAGATAGAAGCTCCTCCTTGGTTGCTGGGCTGGTCTGGGGTGTAAGATGGATCAGTATCAGCAGTAATAGCATCCCTAGACTCACCCTGGCGTCCGCCTACCGCCCTGAGCCCTCTCTATAAGGCCCCGTTCCCGGGACGCCTACAATTGGTCATTCATCGCACATAAAATATATAATTACATATAACTTCCATAAAACACTGCAACGGAAATGACAAAATAGACATCTCATTTCATTATAAAAGCTTTTGCAAAATAATACATCGTATTTCGATTACAAAACCCAGGTTGCATTACATCACAAAAGCATTATAAACATGGATGCCATCCCCAAAGAGCTGAGTAGCCGCCTCATTCCATCCTCAGCAATTATTACCTACCAACTAGAAACACATAAAAGTCAGCGTTGCTGAGTGAGTTCTAGTTTTATAATAAAGCATACTTTACTTTCATTAAAACCATTCTATACCTTCATGCGATCATACATCATACGTACACATAGATAATATAAGTATTATCTTCTATTACATTCGTTAACTTTCGTTCATTCTATACGTTCGTTCTCCCGAGTCTGTTGTGACAACAGGGTCGCTCACCTCATTAGCAATCCCAACGATAGCACGCTATCCGAGTCTCTTGCAACAACATGGTTGCTCACCTCATGGCAACTTCACGATAGCACGCTGACTTTTATGCATTTTCCAGTTGGCAGGTGAGCATTGCTGAGGATGGCACCGAGTAGCTACTTGGCATTTTGAAAGGCATTCTATTGTTAATGTTTTTTCATTGTAATGCGAATGAATGATGTTTTGAGATGAATATTTGTATTAACTTGCAAAAGCATTTGTAATGATATAACAAATTATTTTTATGTTTCCGCTGCAATGTTTTCTGAATGATTAAATGTAAAGTATATGTTTTATGTGCGATGATATACCAGCTGTAAGCGTCCCAGAAACGGGGCCTTATACTTTCTCTATGTTACCATGGTAGCCTACTAGTTTTACTATCATTTTTCCTTTTATTTTGCTTAGACTTTTGAGACTTAAACTTTGAATTTTGCATCTTAATTAGTTAAACTCTTTTGAAGTCCCAAACAATCTGTTCCCTGTGTACTATCATTTTCCATATACGTTGAATCAGTATCACAGATTTGATTTCTTTCCTTTTAGCTAAGCTGTCATCCTCCCTCGTTTTTCTTAAGTAATTAAATAAAACAACAACTAATTTAATACTAATCTAACCTATTCTCCCCCTAAAATTCTAAAACCGAAAATATTTTTTTTAGTTTTTGGATTTTATAGAAACAAGAAAATAAAATAAGACAAAATAAAAGAAAATAAAAAAATTATCGAACTAAGCATTTTCTTCCTCTGTGATCACATCACTTTTCTTTTCACGCCATTTACCTCTAATAGATATAAAAACCTCGGTTTATTAAATGCTTTTGTGTAGAGGTCGGTGCGTTGAAAATCCGTATTTATTTTAACCACATCAATTAATTGCTTTTCAAAACAATCATGTATAAAGTGATACTTAATACCCATGTGTTTAGTTTTAGGATGTTGGACTGGATTTTTTGTTACGACTATAGCAGCAAAATTATCAACATAGGTAGGAGTGTTAGAGAATTGCAAACCGTAGTTGCGCATTTGCTGTTGAATCCAAATGATTTGTGAACAGCAACTTGCAGAACAATGTATTCAACTTCACATGTTGACATGGCAACGAAGGTCTGCTTCTTACACTGCCAGGTGACTAACCGTCTACCAAAGAACTGACATCCTGCTGATGTTGACTTGTAGTTCATTTTTCATCCGCCATAACTCGAGTTACTATACGCTGTAAGCTCAAAATCATCGTCATGAGGATACCACAACCCGAATGTTGGAGTACCCTTCAGATAACGGAAAATTCGTTCAACTCCTATGAGATGGTTGACTTTCGGCTTTGCCTGATATCTGGAGTAGAGACACGTCGCATACATGATATCAGGACGAGACGTTGTGAGATACATTAGGGATCCAATCATTCATCTATACATTGTAGAATCAACCAGATCACCATTTTCGTCGGGTGCCACATCGTGGTCCGTGGCAAGTGGAGTTCCAGCAGCAGCAACTGAAACATTCTCCATGTCAAACCGACTTAGGATGTCCCCCACATATTTAGTCTGATGCAGGAAGATTTCTTTTGGTGTCTAATCCACCTGTAGTCCTAGGAAGAACTTCAATTCCCCCATTGCACTCATCTCAAATTCTGATTTCATGACAGATTCAAATTCTTTACATAACTTTTTGTTTTTGGAACCGAAGATTATGTCATCCACATAAATCTGTATTAGCAGTAAGTCACCATCCTTTTCTTTGATGAAAAGTGTGCAGTCAATAACTTCTTTGCGAAAGCCGTGTTTCACTAGATAAGTTGATAGTTTCTCATACCATTCTCTCGGGGCTTCATGAAACCCGTAGAGAGCCTTATCCAGCTTGTAAACTCTGTCCCGATGATAAGGATCCTCAAATCCTTCGGGTTGACTAACATACACTGTCTCACGAATTTCCCCATGAAGGAATGCACTCTTGACATCTAGTTGATAAAATTTGATCTTCATGTAAGATGCATAGGCTAGGAAGATACGGATTGCTTCTATTCTAGCCACAGGTGCAAACATTTCATTGTAATCGATTCCTTTGACTTGTCTAAAACCTTGAACGACAAGTCGAGCCTTGTTTCGAATTATGATCCCTTGGTCATCTTTCGTGCATTTCAAGACCCATTTAGTGCCAATGCCCTTAGCACCTTTTGGTCTATCCACCAGTGTCTAAACTCCTAACTTCTTGAATTGTAGGAGTTCTTCTTGCATGGTACTCACCCATGCCTCATCGTTTAAGGCTTCACTTACATATTTTGGCTCAAATTGAGACACAAAACATCGATAAGCACCGTTGTGAAGATAGCCTTTTTCCATGACTAAGGCATAATCAACTGAGTATAGTTGATTTCTTGTTTGTACTCCTAATTGTACATCCCCTATGATGTTGTCCAGAGGGTGATATACATTAAGTCGAGATCCGGGAGTGGTGGGAACCACTACTTCCTGATCCAGATTTTGAATTCCTGGTTCATGATCTGTAGCCATTGGAGTGTGAGGTTCTGAAGTGTCACATGCATCAACATCTGATGCTTGTGTACTTTCAGTAGCAGGAACCTGTTCCTCCTGATCCACCTGATCATTCTCTACTTCTTCATCGTCAGAGGAAGAGTCACTTACCTCCAGTGCTCCCCTGAATGACTAGAATACTCACCTTGTGAACCTGATGTTGTCGAGTCTAGTGACGGTGTGTTTAAGACATCGTACATCATTTTGGTTGATAACTCATCATCAGGAGGGGAGAGAAGGATGTTGAATGACTTAAAAAATCCATCATAATCGAAGAAGAATACGGGGCCCTTTCTAGCAAGGGGGTGGTGTATCTCTGAACATCAACGTTGCACCATACTTCTACTTGACCCGTTGAATTGTTGTAAACTCTCTTATTCGGTATGTTGTATCCTTGAAAAATCCCTTCTTCAACCTTTTCACGGAACTTCCCTGATTGATTTTTCTCCAGCAGCGTACATGGTGCGCCAAATGGTTCGAGGTACTCCAGATTAGGTTTACGTCGCTGGAGCAACTCATAACACGTTTTACCATGACGTTTAACCACCAGGACTCGATTTAGTGTGTAACATGCATTGGCAACTGCCTCATTCCAAAATTGGATTGGCAGTTTCGAGTCTGCTAGCATCGTACGTGTTGTCTCTATCAAGCTCCTGTTTTTCCATTCAGCAACTCCGTTCATTTGTGGAATGTAGGCAAATGTGAACTGATGTACAATTCCTATCTCTTTGCAGAATTCCTCCATCCACTAGTTCTTGAACTCCGTTCCGTTGTCTGAGCGAATCTATCGCACTTTCAACTTGTATAGAGATTCCAATGTGGTCACAAGCTGTTTGAATGATTCAAATGTCTCTGATTTGGATTTCAAAACATTACCCAAGAAAATCTGGAGTAGTCATCAGTGACTACATAACAGTACAAGTCACTAGCGATGCTCTTGGTGCTCACAGGACCAAACAGATCCATGTGTAGAAGTTCGAGAGGCAATTCAATAGAATTTAATTTCTTTGCCTTGTGAGACTTCATGGTCTGTTTACCTTTCTTACACTCTACACAAAAATTTAGAAGTTCAAAATTCTTAACATTAACTCCATTTACTAAATCATTCTGAATTAGATGATTCATCTTCCATGGATTCATATGTCCTATTCTCCAATGCCAGGAGATCGAGTCCCTCTCAGTTGCCTTTGACAAGAAGCATTGAACTTTTTGATCGGTTGTGGAGACCTTTGATAGATCCAAGACATATAAGTCATTATATCTTGAAACTGACATTAGGATTTGGTCCTCCGGGATAATGTAATCCTTCTTCAACACATAGCACTTCTTGTTGTCAAAAACAACCTTGAATCCTTTGTCACAGATCTGGGATACTAAACGCAAGTTATTTTGTAGTTGTTGGACGTAGTTGACCTCATCAAACTTGATTTTCTGGTTTCCCACTTCGCCTTGAGTGGTGATGTATCCTCCTTTGTTTCCAGCACATGATACATGTCCCCTTTTAATTTGTTTGACATTTGAAAGGAGAGACAAGTTCCTAGTCATGTGCCTAGACGCCCCACTATCAACAATCCAGGTGTTTGTGACAGCATTGTAACGGACACCCTGCACATTCTCAAGAAATTATCAGTTTAGGTTTGGGACCCAATCCTTAACTGGCTTGGGTGACCCAGAGGAATCACACATCATGAACTCAACCCATTGTCCATTTGAGGGTGAGGGCATATCATTCTTCTTCTTGTTCTCATTATCAGACACTTGACTTGACTTTTCTTTCCATAAGCCAGTTTTGTGTAAGGTCTGTTTGTAATAAACAGACAACTAACTTATGGTTTGAACTTTAAGTTCATTACTTCTTTTTGGTGGTGTGACAGAACTCCTTTTCGAAAAAATTGGTTTAGTATCATAAAGTTCAATTTTCTTTCTTGGTGTCTGATAATAAGGACAATTAGAAGCGATGTGTCCTCTCTTTCCATAATTGTAGCATGATTTACCTTCTACATGTTGGGAAAACAGTCATCGTGGGGAAGTGTGTGATACAGGTGTGACTTTAGTCTGGTTAGGTTTGGACACTTCTTGTTTAGATGTTTTTGCTTCTTTAACAAAATTCATTATTTGAACGTTTTTAACATCTGTAGCCTTTTGTTTATTTGGACTGTGACGTGGAGCACGTTGATGGTTAACTGGTTTGGTCGTTTTGGGTTCAGAAATAGACATTTTTGAACCTGACTTTACATTAACCTTTTCAAAATTTTCATCCAAATTCACAATAGGCATCTTACCTTTAGATTTTAAAGTAGCCTCCTTCTGTTTAGTGACAGAATCCACCAGTTTACCTGTGGAATCCGGATCACTAACTAGAGGAGTGGACACCACATGATCCTTAATTGGATTGTTATTTACTGGTCTACATTTAGCATTTAACAAGATCTCATGTGGTGGTGGGACCACTTTGTAACCCAACCCCTCCCCGTTATTTCGTTCATTCACTAAGTGTTGAACTATGTGAGAAGAACTGGTCCAACTGTGCAGTTTTTGTTTTAATGAGTTGACTTCGACTTCTAAAACTGCTTTTTCTTTCTTAGTTTCTTCCAGGGAGTTTAAATAGAACTTTATATCATTGGCTTGATTAAAAGCAAAAACCTCGGTTTCCTTTAGTTGTTTATTTAAAAGTTCTATTTTCTCTTTATAATTGTGCTTATTTTGTTTTAAAATTTGATTAGCTTTTGTGCACAGTTGTAAGTCATTAACTAAGCTATCATTATGGTCTAATAACCTTGCAAATTTTAAATCTATGCTTTCTCTAAATTTGTTACATTCATTACAAGCATGATTTTCAAAGAGTTGGTCTTTTGTACTTACCTGTGAAGACTCGGTTGAATCAACCATCAATGCAGAGTTTGACTCTTCGGATGCTGGAGATTCTAAACATGTCGTTCTGAGATCTTCTTCAATCAGGTGATTGACCATATTCGCAGTATCTTCATTATCGAACATCACTAGTTCAACTGCGATTTCACCTTCACTTGCAGTGTCATCATCTAAACCCTCGACATGGGAAATGTTCAATTCACCCGGAGACACAAAACTGAAGGTCCAATTCTGTCCTTCATCACCTTGAGCAGTCAAGGCCTTTGCCTCTTTGCTAGATGAGGAAGCTCCACTCGTGGGTTTTTCTTGACGGTTGAAAGATGAGAACGGATTCCCGTTACCTGTCTTCTTGGTCTTTACACATTCACGTTTGAAATGCCCCTTTTCTCCACAATTAAAGCAGGTAACATTGGTTTGCCGAAACCAAAGGTTGTGTCTTTTGTGGCTACCAAGTTCTGTCTAGTCTTTTTCACAAAATTTTTCGCTCTCCTGAAAGCACTTGCCAAAGCCCACATTATATCCATTCTCTCTAGTTCATTCTCGTCCACCTGCTCATAGTCTTCGTCGGCCAGATGGCAATTACCAATCTTCCCTTCAACTAGACCATCATAAGAATGAACAACTGCTGCTAGGAGATCCATGTGCTCCTTTGCTACTTCCACCATGATATTAACGATATTTTCGATCATTAACTTTGTAGTGTTGGATTCAGGCACTATATATTGGGTTGTGGATGACCCTACCGTTTCTTGTCCTGAAGCGGTGGATTGGGAAGGAACGGCTGAATTAAATACAAACGCTATTTGAAGAGGGGCTCCTGAACTGGTTGGAGTGGGAGAGGAGTTATAAAGTGAAGGATTCTCGTCATAGGATCCTTTCTGTGACCTGTACTTCATCCTCAGTTCTTCCTCCTTCAATTTCAGGATGAAGTCGTTTATGTCTAATTTTACTAGTATATTGTTCTGTCTCAAGTTAGACAAAAAACGAGTCCCACTTCTCTAGTGAACCGTCGGCAAAGCTTGAGACCTTATCTTCCATTGACGTTGTGACCCCATGAGTGTGCAGCTTGTTGGGGTTTGTTAAAACATAGTAGCATAGTTTAACCATTTAAACTTTCTGAAAAACGCAGCGGAAAGGATGATTATATTATAGTTTATAATCTGAAATTTCAGGTTCTATTTTGATATTAAAACATGTAAACAAACCCAAGAACATAAGGATCTTTTGTATGTGAATAAAAGCTAGCTATGAGTACACAAACAACACAACATGGACAGCCTTAAAGAGGCTGCCTCAAACTACCTTTGAGCAGCCAAAGTAGTTCGAAAAAGATGAGGATGT